>JBBHDX010000642.1:0-25843 GCA_039519145.1 Kokia cookei
ATGTGGTACACTTGAGCAGTTGCGTATTGTCTAATCAAGCTCCGAGAAGCAGAAAATTGCCTGCTGATGTAAATGGGAGGCCTTCAGGGCGAACCTGTCACTCCTCGGGAAGAAGCCCCCTCGGCGCCAGAAGAGCGCACTTTCGACACAGTCATCAAGAACCTTCGGACTTCATATCCTCAGGACAAGATGTGCAAGAAGATGCCCACCTCGTTTTTGCTCCATCTGTTTATTACATCTAGCGAATGAGGAAGGCTTGCAGATCGAGGCAGCACGCTTCGACGATGGCGATGGCGTATATCAGCCAGAGTCGGCAGGCGTAGATAGCACAAAGGATCGGGTCGTCGGAGAGCTCCAGGCACTCAAGATCAGACGGGTGAGCCTGGCAGTTGGACTGTCGTAGGCTCCGATACTGACCCCGGGTGTCTACTTCTCTAGGACGCCGGTGCTGTTGCGGCGGTATGAGTGCTCATGTAGTGTAGCTTCGGTTTATACCTTGTACTTGTGGTCTTGTCAAGGACATTCCAGATCGCAAACAGGCATCTGAGGTCATGTATGAATGCTCTATGTTTGTTTGACAAGGCATCGGCTAGTGGTACAACACAATCCTTCGAAGCTCCTTGGAAAGACCGCTCTAGAATCAGACCTGCTTGGTAGCCGAGAGTCCTGTCCACTGCAACCTTGACGTGGGCGTAGACAGCGTCCTTGGACTCGGTAGCATCGACCTGTAGTGCATCAGGCGTATCAGTAGAAGAGCTGTGGCAAGCAGTGATGTCGCAGGCATCGATGAACGCCACCTCACCTCGACTACCTTATCCTTGCTACGGTAGTAGTCCACGACAGGCATGGAAGTCTCCGTAAAAGTCCCTAGGGACGAGTAGGGAGTCGCAGGAGCGAGAAGCGTTAGTGATTCTTCTCGCGTGTGCCACACCGTGTCTATACGTACGGAATCGCTTGACGATGCTCTCCTTGTTGTCGTCTTCTCTACCGGAAGTCTTACCCCTCTCCATAAGTCGCTCCAGCATCACCTCCTCAGTGCATGAGAAGAATAGGATGAAGAGGTGGACTCGCAGACCTGTAGCCGGAAACCAGACGTCAGCGATTCGACAGGCACATGCCCCGAAAGCGGGCGGCGCAACTCACGCTCTCGTCGAAAGTGACAGCTTGATCCATCTTTCTAGGGAACCCGTCAATCAGGAAACGACCCTTGCCATTTGTCCAGCCGGCAGCAAGAGTGGAGTCGGCTGGGAGGGCAGGTGGGCTGTTGATAGCGTCTCTCATGGCGTTCTCCAATAGCTAGAATGGGCAGCAACCAAGAATGTTAGCGAGAGTCGATGGCCTCAGGAGCCCACCCAGACGCTTTGTAGGCCTCTGTAGAACGTCCATCCCAACTGACTCACCTTGATGGTGACTTCCTGAGGAACGATTAGACCTTCCCTGATGTACCGGCTGATCATCTCTCCATATTCTGAGCCTTCTCTAGCCTGTTCAGCACGGAGGAGGTCGCCAGCTATATCGCCAAGATTCCGAAGGCCAGTCAGCTATGATCACTAAAGACGCCAGGTCACCCCTCGAGAAGGCGTTGTAACGCGAACCTACCCGAGAGGTGTACGAAGCCATAGTCCTTGACCAGCTTCTCGCATTGCGTCCCCTTGCCTATGAAATCGAAGGAAGGCATTGAGTGTGTCAGTTGCAGAGCCCATCGCTCATCGAATTATACGAGCCGAGTCCATCGAGTACAGGACACACTCACCGACACCAGGACCACCAAGCACGAATATAACCGTGATCTTTGCCTTGTCAAAGATTGGTCCGGAACTCAGCTGGCCCTTGAGCTCCTCAACACCGCCAGCAGGCTCGGCAGTTGAAGAGGAAGAGGCCGACGCGTCGGTCGGGCCCTTGGAGAAGGCCTGCTTGATGGTATCGATGACGGGCATATCGTAAGGTGGTAATGCTGATTGCTTTGGCGATAGCGAACCCTGAATGGCTCTCGAGATGTATGCATCACGAACACGCTCCTTGTGCCCATCAGCCTCGCTCGCATCAACATGGCGGGTCAGGCTTGTTTGCTGTTGCTCGCGAGGCACAAGTTTGATCCCGCGATTGAAGGGGTTTTGTACACGTCATCGGCCCTGTTAGCACATGGTGGCGATATTGATCTGCCTGTCTGCGAACGACACGATGCCATGTCAAGGCCATGGAGACGTCAAAGGTTGGCCTTGAGAGAATGAACGATATTCGTTGATCGGGATATCATCTCATAGGAATGGCAGTCTACATGCTCCATCCTCTAGCCTATGCCTGCTCCTGATTCTATGACACCATCTACAGAATGAAACGGAAGCCGGGATGCTGTAGGGATATCACCATAGACATGAGTATTACGTCCAGTCATGATCAGTCATGGCAGGGAAACTCACATCATCACCAAGCTCGATGATCTGCTCTTTTGTCATGCCCTTCAGTCCCCATCTTTCCAGGTAGGCAGCCTCCTCTGCGTGCTTCATCTCCCTGCTTTCCGAACCCTTCTCGCCCATGGTCTCAGGTGATCCTGGTGCGTCAAGCGAGGAGAAGGCAAGGCTGTCTGGCGAAGCACCATCAAAGCATCCCTCTTCTTGTTGATACGATCCAGACCGAAGTAGAGAGTCACGGAGGCGAGGAAAGCCATTACGCAGAAACCGCAGGTGACACCGTGGGCGGGCAGGTAACGAGGAGCCATCTCGCTTCGGTAGACCTCGGTAGCAACGATACCACCAGCGTTACCCAGGGAGAACTACGAAAGAAGACAACCACCATCAGCTGAAAACCAGACACCACTACAGATAAGTCACTCTCACCACGCAACCCATGGAAACGGCCTTCTTGTAGTGATTTCCGAAGGTGTTCCCGCCCAGACAATGGTGGTGGCAATGCAAGGTGCGATGAGGCCGACAGTGAGGAAAACAGCAAAGTACAGTCCACCAGGGTGACGGAGAGGGATGGTCAGGAAGAGGATGTAGCCGATGGCAGCCATGGCTGACCAGAACATCATGAAATATCCACGTCAACCGTACGGTCGGATAGGTATGCGGTGGTCATGGTGGTAATGAAAGCGAAGACATATGGAGGAGTAGAGGAGGAGGACTGAGAGGTAGACCACTTGCCGAGAGCCTGGATGATGGTCGGGGTGAAGATGCTGTAAAGCGGGGTGGATTAGCCTGATTTGCTTGATCAGCTAAGATCGATTCCACTCACGACTGAGAGTAGATTGGCATGGCAACACCAATGTACATCAACATGAGGCAGTAGGTCTTCCAGTCCTTGAGCGCCCTTCGCACGATCTTCCAGCTGAATGTGCCCTGGCCGGCAAGACCAGTGTCCTGCTGAAGACGATGCAGGAGCAACTCCTTCTCAACAGGGTTGAGGAACTTGGCTTGAGAAGGGAAATCTTGCACCATCCAAGGAGAAATGATTCCGACCACGAAGGTCATCAGACCTTCGATGATGAAGATCCAAGACCATCCGGGCTTGCCGCCGATGCCGTCCATTTGGGACAAGGCGTAACCGAAGATACCGCCAAAGGCACCGGCCAAGACGGCTCCGGCGAAGAAGATGGAGATACGCTTGCTCGCTTCTCGACGCTTGTAGTATCCAGTGAGGAGGAAGGAGATACCGGGGAAAAGACCACACTCGGCCAGACCCAAGCAGAATCGGAGTGCCAAGAGCTGGCCGTATGTCTCGACGAGACCCACTAGAAAGGGCGAATATCTTTGTCAGTCAGGCCGGGAGGCCGGGACGACCTAGCCGATGCTTACTGGTAATCTGGAAGATGGACCAGAGAATGACAATGAAGGGGATCCATCTGCTTGGCCTCATCTTCTTCAGGATCAAATTACTGCCATACAGGTGAAAGACTGTAAGCTATCGTTTCAGAAATTCCTTAATTCGATTCTTCGCCTCACCTTGGGATCTGAAGGCGACATAAGAGACGAAGAAGATGACTGATGCGTTGTTGTAGTCGGAAGGAGACATGTTCAAGTCTTTAGACAGACCAGCAAGCTTTGCTGTTCCAATATTAATTCGGTCAAGGAAGGACTGGGATGCACCAGAATGTCAGCACCGTCTCAATCGCTCGCAGTCTGCAACATGAACCCACCATTGTGAACAGCAAAGTAAGCCATGGTACCATCCGTACGTCCAACTTGCGGATCAACTTCTTCTCTGCCGCGGCGTACTCCTCTGGCGACCATCTTGCAATCTCCTCAGCGGCTTCGCAAGAATGGTTGGGTAGAGAAGGGTTCTCTTTGTCCATCCCGTTCGACGGGTGAAGGATGGAACGGTCCAGCACCTCCGTGGAGGTGTTTTGGCTGTGGTGGTGCTGTTACGTCATGCTGGTATTGCTGGGAATCCTTCTCTAGCTGAGCGTCGTGATGCTTGTATGAAGCAAGGGACGATATTCCACTGAAATATGTGGTTGTCGCAGGCTATATGCCAATGTCCTCACTCGACGTCGATATCGAAACGCTGCTTTTCTGACTCGGTCTTCAGTCAAGGTATGTGGATGCCCCAAGCAAATGAAGAGAAAGTAAGAGTGAACAATTTCGGGCGAGTGCTGAAGAGGTCTACGATGACTCCTTACAGGTATAAACATCTTCCCACTTGACCAGGCGGCAAATCCTGCCACCTTCTTCCGAAATAAAATGGTCGCTCTCTCTAGTCATCCAAATCTTTTGCCAGGCACGCGTAACATCAAAGACACACATAACGCCGCCCAGAGAGAAAATGCCTCAGCCCACGCCCCCTATTTTCCCTCGTTTCCAGGAAAAGCAACAACCCAAGCCAGCCAATGCCCAGTTTCGGCCGAAAAGCGGTCTTTGGGTGCTCTCACCAGCTGCTGTTTCCTTGGAAGAGGTCAGATGCTCTTGGCTTTTCGTCTGGCAACCGAAGGAACAAGCATGAAAGTCTGGAACGCCTAGGTCCGACCTCATCGACCAGCCCAGCCAGTGGGAATTGATGCAGTTGTCCGAGTGTAACGGAGAAGATCCGGCGCTATTGGTAGCGGAGATGATCTCAAAACTAACGATTTCAGAGTCCGGGAGCCCCAGAGAGCATGGCCTACCGTTCTGGACCTGAATGATGAGCTATTCGCCTCCCCTCATCGGTATCGTAGTGAACAGCAGGATCACTGATTCAGGAGAAAGTCTGCATTGTGCATACAAGCCGTTTTGTCGGCGGTGAAGTACATTTCAATCGCAATGCAAGAACAGTCGAACTGGCAAGTGCGAGGGCAGATCGGCAACCATGTTCCGTGAAAGCTTTGCCTGCAGCTTAAGGCTGTCCGTCTTGTCGTGACATAATTCCAGATCTGATGCAAAATTTGCCACTGCCACTTTCGCTTTGCCTCACCCCATCCCTCTTGATCCGGGCTTGTTGTAGTCCGCTCCTCTCTTTCTGCTGCCCTTTCTGGCCATATCCACCGCTCTAGTGCTCGTCATCCACTGCCATCTCATCCACCTTCTGAGATCCCATCCCGGAAGCCAGACCGCTAGGCTTGACTGGCGAGTTGCCATGACCGATCGAGGAAGAGTGCTGATGTCCCTGACCATGGCTCTGCGAGGTCTGAATGGGGTAAGAGGAAGGCTGGTTCGAGGAGGCGAGTTGTGAGAAAGACACGGGTGGCGAGACGCGAGCACTGTACAAGAAAGAGAAGACTGCCGTGAGCAACGCGTTCCGAAGGCTTACAGTAGTTGGACTGTGTTATTCGAGGATTCCGAGCTAGCTCACCCATCGTTCCTGAACCCTCCAGCAGGCGGGATGGGAATACCACCCATAGCGCCAATACTCGGTTTCCTGCCGGGGACTCCGCCCTCCGAGTGCAACAGGTTGCTGGCGTTCGCAGTGTGAGTAGCGCCCACTCCGACACCATGAGGGGGCGAAGGCGTTCCACCCGAAGTACCGAAAGCGTTGGCGTTGTTGCTGCTCGAGTTGGGCGAGTGACCGAGGTGGCCACTGGATCCGACAGGGCTTTGTATGGGGTTGTTGCTAGGTGAGGAGGAGAGGGGGGCACCGGGAATGGGGATGGAAGAGACATGAGGGATCAAACCGGGAGAAGTAGGAGTGTTGGTGGGCGAGGCGGAGAGTGACGGCGGCGAAGCATGAGGAAGGCTGCCATGTTGAAACGCCCAGATTAGTAATTTGTATGTCGTCTTCAGGACGTCAGCGCCACCACCCCGATCATGATTGGCCAGCGAGCTTGTGTGCTCACTGCTTCTTGTGAGAGAGTAACGCTTCTCGAGCAAGATGGACAGCTTCACATACCTCTCAGGCGTAGGAATGGCCGTTCCGACATTCTGTTCTGGGGTGACACCAGCCTTGTGCATAGCGTAGTCGCCGGAGTCAAAGTACTTGCGTTCCTGTCATTTCGAATAAGCACAGGTCAGCATTGGCTCTGACGCTTTCAATCTCGATTTCAATTGACAAGTTGAGGAGATCAAGCAGGGAATTGTATGAAATCTCGAGCTATTCTGCATCTGACCCGAGCTATCGAGATCGTCGCTCAAGGCATCCGATATCTGCGCGAAGCGCATAGACATCGCATGGTCTGGCGAGCAATCCCGTCTTTAAGCTCGCTTTGCCAATGGCGTCCGTTCCATGTGCACCGGATCTCGTTAGGAGTACCTTTTCGACATCCGCATGGCAAAAGTCGTAATGATATGAAGGGCTGGAGAAGGGTCGGATGATAAGGGCCTGGAAAGCGATCCAAAGACCCACCTTCTGCATGTTCATCAACGCATTCTTCTTGGGCGGCAACTTTCCATATTTCTGGAACAACTTCTTCTCTTCCTCGTTCAGCGACTATTGACCCGGCAGTTTCATGACGAAGATGACGTCGATGTCGAGCGGCGCGCGGGCAGCAAATTTGGTAGGAGGGACGAGCCAAAGAGACGAAGAAGGTGGAAGACTTCCATGAGCACGTGCGATGTGAGATGACAGACAAAGAAAGCGAGCTTACCGAGACGTCGACCTTGTTTTGCTATTGGGAGCGAGGGGAGACAAACAGAGGTCAGCTTCGGTGCTGGAGGTGAGTCTGAGCGGTTATTTGGTCTTGCACCAGATTTGAGCAGCTAAGGGTCGTTTCCGCACAGAAGCCAACCGTTTCCTCTTCTAGCACCGAGCTAGGAGTCGAGCTGGACAGGAGCCTACCCGCCCCTATCACATAGCGTAGTGATAGAAGCTACTCCGACGACCCTGTCCAACTCCGCATCGTAGTGCAGCAGAAGAGACTGGTTGCAGCGCATTGTGACCGGCTTGAACTGCTCACCTTCAATAACGGGTTCATCTTTGACCGTTGTCAAATCTCTTCGATATGATGGTTTTCTCAGCTGCCTAGTGTTGGGTTGCAATACCCAGTCGTACACTTGAAGGCCTAGTGGGTTGTCGACGAGCCTTTGCAACGCTCTTTTTCGGTATGGCTCCCTCTGTCGAGCTTCGCAGATATGCTACGAGCGACCTGATAGGAGAAAGCAGGCAACAGGTTGTGGGAGTTGATAGGGGTGAAGTGAAGGTGCTTCGGATGAGTTGAAGCAGGAGAAATACAGTAAGATCTTCTTCTGATGACCACTGATGGCTTTGAAGGTCGAATGTCGAAGGGATTGAGTGGCGGATAGCTTCAAAGGGATGTCTCCCAAGCCCTCTGGAGCTTTCCTTCGGTGTTTGCTGCTTTGTTGTCGGCTTTTCTCTCTCCGATTTTTCGTATGGCCTATGGCTTTGACGAGACTCGCTCTGTGCGCAAAAATGAAGATGCGAGATGCGAGCTGCGTTGCTATGTCGAGACTGATATGATTACTCCCCAGCCAGCTGTAAGGTGTAAGCTATATTAGCTCTGAGCTATCTGATACGCACTAAACAAGCCAGCGTGCACCGAGGTCCCATGACGCGATCATCCTGGAGGGACAACGCTAATCAACATCCGCGGATCACAGTACAACAACTAGTGGCGCTTTGGCTTTCAACGGCCTTTTCACACCATCATCAATCGCATGGTCCTCAGACTGGACCGACAAGGACATATGCCATTTTGGCTCGAAAGACAAACAGTGCTGAACCGCCCCCACAATACTAGAAATTCCGTTCGGTTTCATCGTGGTGATGTATCTCCCTCACGCAATGATTCACTCTGCAACGGCCTGCAGTCATCTAGGCGCAGCTCAGTCTCTGCGCAGCCGCACACCATCAGGTCTCGGTCGCACCTGATATAATAGGCAATGGCAAAGCGCAGGCCGCACACAGCAACAAGAAAGTTAAAGCAGAAGTGAAGTTGTATCCTGAGTTCAACTCTGGATGGCCCAGTTACGTAAGCATTTTTCATCAGGTCCGCGACTCGCCTCGGCTACTCGGCTCGTGCGTACACAGCAGCGGCGTAGATTGTCAACACGAGCAGTACACAGGATTGATGCAATGTCATAGAGCGATATGATCGATCAGCCTTCCTGGTTTGAGATAGCCGCGGTAATCATGCAGCACACTAGCACCTGAAGTGGCGCCGGCGCCACAGAGTCGGCCCTCTCCCTCCTACAGCCACAAAAGTAAACTGATTGTGGGGATTATCTGCTCGAGCCTGTTTGGCATTGAGCATTGTATACTTGGTGAGTGGCCGGATGCCCCAGCGATACAGTTCGTATGCTCATGAATAATCGTGGTCCACCACAGGCATCTCAATCGACATGACCCCTTCGTTACCGCGGTTTGGTACCCGTAGATCAGCTCGACCACGTTCGGTACTTCACCCCCTCTCCCCTTCACCGGAAGCCTATGGGGCGACCATCAATGAGCTCGTCGCCTCAGCGGAATGCTCCACATCAGATGCGGATGTGCTTGACAATCATACATCACGTGGAGCTGGCGATAATGTTGATAGACTGCTGGCGGTCATACATGAAGCAGTCAAGTTTGGCGCACAGCGAGGAGAAATCGCTTTCATTAGCTGGTTGATGGGCCTTGATGATGTGGCAGTGAGTAGCAGCATGTTCCGGGGGGGTTTTCCGACACAGTACGTAGCGAAATTTAGCTAGGTATGATCCCGGGACCCCGCTGGAACAAGCCAAGCTGATTGTCTCGCTTTCCCAGGGCAATGTGCTGAATCGCACATTCCACACTATTACGGACGAAGATGGCTACGATGTCATATCCCTGGCTATCATATCCTCCGTCTCACCTCCAGCTCGTCTCGAAGAGAAAGAAGACCTAGTTCGGTCACTTGTCCGGCGATACGGTCTTCCACCATGTTCACTTACACCTCATGGTACGCCCAACCTCTCCTCAAGTCCCTTACCGTCGGCGGAACTCAGCTCGACCACGCCACACGCAAGCTGGACGCCACTACATCTCGCCTCCCTTCTGTCCACTCCACCTCTTGTATCCTTCCTTCTCACTCAAGGTGCATCGCCACTGGTCACTACCCAACGAGGCCTTACCCCACTAGATCTCATAGCGGACATCAGTCACCGGGAAGAAGTCGCTTGGCTGTTAAGGAGCGCTATGGAAGCATTAGAGGAGGACAAAAACCCTGATCTGATACAACCCTCCAGCGGAACAGCCAATCTAGGCTACGCAGCCTCCGAAGCGGGAGATGCCGTTAGTGACGAGGATGCTCAAGCGCTACCGCGTCTATCTGCTGTCAGCCGCTTCCGTGCAAGTAAAGCTCGAGCCGCAGCAGTTGCAGAGAAGCGGGACAGACGGCGAAGCGAGAAGGATAAGGAGGACGCATTTATCGTCGAGCGAATGAAGACATGTCTGGGTCTAGGATTGAACAATGCAACGGGGCTTGGCGGTGGCCGAGGTGGAACAGGCGGCAGAGGCGGTGTGGATGTGCTGCTGAACAGCTTTGCGAGGCGGGATAAGGACTCGAATGGACTGGACGTAGAACGAGAGATGGCTGTAGAGGACGAAGCTGAGGAAGAAGCTGAGGCTCGAGCTGATCGCTCAGGCGAAAGCGATCGGGAGGGGCTGGATCCGATGGCGGAGGAGAATATGGCGGCTTTAGGAGAAGAGGAGATGGACGAGATCTATGAGACGGATGACCCGAAAGTGAGCATCGCTCGATCCGAGCCAGCGGTCGGCCAGCTTACAAGGTATATCGCACACAGACAACAGCGGAAGTAGAAGATTCCTCCTTTCTCGCTTGGCCATTGGACAAGCTTGATGCCTTTCTCGATATCGTCATTCTGTCTGTCAAAGCTCAGCGGCTTCCAGTGGAACGGCGAACTCTACCTGCCAACGCAATATACCTCTTTGCTCGCTTCGCTGCGTACCGGTGCGGCGAAGTCTGGCTGAATACCATACTGGAGCAATCGACCTTGGCGGTGGAGAAGGTCTGCTTGGTGAGCGGTTATCAGCATCATGTATAACGACGATGCGCTGACTGTGTCAAGACAGGAAAATACAGGAGACATCTGCACTCTGGCTTTTTGGACGTATAACGTTACCATTCTCATCCACCTTATCGAGCGCGATCCGATCATGTACGCCGCTTGCGCAGAGTCCGCCTTGACGGTGATGCTGCAGGAGATGCTGAATGCGCTACAAGGTGGGTTAAGCGACTTGGATCAGGAAGACTGGACAGCTCATCTCGATCATGCTCTCCTGCAGTGCATATCATCCGCTTCGCCGAGGAACGAATAGACCGGATCCTGGAAGCTGCACTACTAGACTTTGAGGCTTCCGGCGAATCGGCAGATATCCAGTTCACGGACGAATGGAACCTGTTTCGTGGACTCACAGGCAAAGCCAAGAAGCGAATGACAAATCCGCATGTTGCTAGCCTTTTCCAGGGCAGCTCAGAAAGCCCGTCCACCCCCACCAGCAAGACGTCTTCGGAGACCGGCTCGCCAATGGCGCGAGACCTAAGTGTCCGCACATCCTTCGCTAGTCTACGGGCGGAAGCGGCGGCATCTCCCTCTGCCTCAATCCGGACCCTTGCAACGATAGTAGCTGGAAGCAGCAACGCTTCGAGTCCGCTCTCTATAGTCAACATACTATACGGGACTCATTTGGTTCTCCAACTCTATCAGGTGGCCGCCGGCCCTCACCGTACAGATTTTCAGCCAGATCATGCTCTGGATTTCGTCCGAAGTATTCAACCGGATTTTAACGCAAGGCAAGAAGTATCTTTGTCGAAGCAAGGCCACGCATATTTCTCGTAATTTGGGTATCCTGGAGGACTGGGTCAGACAGAGTGGTTTGCCCATTGGCATCTACACCAAACACTTCGAGAGATGCCTACAGCTGCTTGAGGTGAGCATTTGCCGAGATTATCCAAATAAGACATCTCGCTGATCGGGCTTGCTCGAACTTCGTGCAGTAGCTGCAATGCCTCAGTCAGCTGCGAGAGATGGAAATGCTCATCGCGACTGCACAGCACCTGCAAGCGCTTAATCCGCTGCAATTGCGTCGAGCGCTAAAGGAGTACCGATATGAACTCAATGAGCCCAAGATGCACGACGACTGCGTGCAGTACCTGGCGCAGATGCAAAGAGACTGGGAGCGGCGGCTACGGGTTAAACGGGGCGTCGAAGCGATACAGCGTCAGGTAGCCGCTAGAAGAGCTGGTCAATCGGCGAGCGAGAGTGACCTAGAGGCGGACGACGACAGGGTGCCGGCTTCACATATCGACTCGCTCTTCGACCGAAACAAGCCGTTGGCCGATTACGTACCTCCGACGGCGCCGAGGTGCATTGGAGAGCTACAAGACAGCCGGTATATGCTTCCCTTGGTCATGCCCTCAAACAAATTCCTACCAGCTATACCGCTCTCACGCGTCGAAATGGACACGCCCACATCTTCTCGGCGAACCTCTCAGACCAGCGTCGACAAAGCTTCGGTCTTTGCCTATCGTGTGGTCAAGGAGGACAAGCTCAGACGAATGCCGGACGATTTCCTCGATCAGCTGCAACGGGCAGATCGCCTAACGGACACCCGAAGATGGGTATCGACAAACACCGCTCAACCTGTCGTGGACTTGGCCACGCTCGTGGCGAAGCAGTCGGAAAATGCTTTCCGCGAGCTGGGCGAGAGGCGGAGACAACGGCAGTATCTTCCTCCACAAAGTCGCCACCTGGATCAGCATCGCTGGCTGGACCGACCAGTCCCACAGCTTCGGACAGCTCGCAGAAAAGATCCTGGTGGTCTTCCAGACGGATCTGCTCGCAGGTGTCTCACAGCGGATCGGAGAATGACGGAGCGCAGACGAGTCTGTCTTGAGCGCAGATCCATGGAGAAGGAGTTGTATGTTTCAAGCATCGGGTTTAACAATATACACTCGTGCATGACATGGAGGTTGTGTACAGTGGGCTCAGGGCTTCTTCGTGAAGTCAGTGCTCGAGGAGAAGTCCTTCATCTTCTCAAGCTCTTCGAGGGCGAGTCTGAAAGAAGCGAAAGAGAGTGAGCGGAGGGGCAAGACCGGTTAGATGATAATTCGCATACCTTGAGAGCCCTGGAGATCTGCTCGTAGGCGTCCGAGCCGAGAGCGCATCGGAATGGCGGGTTCTCCATCATGGCCAGCTCGTACATGGCTTGACCAGCACTCTCAGCGCTGCCAGATGGCGGTAGACCCTGCATCAAATCTGAACATTCAAGTCACATGAGATCAGAACAACCCAGTCGAGTGGCACTTCCCTCGGTCTAGCTTACGAGGAGTGATCATAAGCAGGATAATCGCCATACCTCGCCTCCAAGTCCGCACTAGAGTCGAAGAGCCTGGAAGCGAAGACTCCTGGTTCGATCAAGGTGATCTTGATATTCCACTCGGGGTCGAGCTCCTTGACCAATGCGTCGTTGAAGCCTTCCACGGCGAACTTTGTGCTGTGATAGGCTGATAGGTGCGCAAAAAGTGGTTTGTCCACCCATCGAGGACAGTTGCTGGATCACTCCTCCAGTCGGTTGCTTCTTCATCAGCTCAACGGCCTTTTGAGTGACAGCGATCAAGCTGAAAAGGTTGACTTCCTGCAAAGGTTATAATTCAGTGAAAGTCCACTCGCTCAAGACAATGTGACCTTTTGCCCTCACGAAGTGGTCGCGGTATTGCTGAATAGAATTGTACTCTGCCACACCGAATTCGCCGATACCTGCGTTATTGACCACGACATCGATTGTACCAAATTTCTCCACCGCCTGGGCAAAGGCCTTGTATATGGCAGCATGATCTTTGACGTCCAGCTTGAGAGCGAGGTCAGTTGGACTCGGTCGTTCCCGTAAAGGACAACCTTGACGGATCACGCGCGGTGGCGACCAAGTTCCCGCCGTTGTTGAGGATGACCTGCGCGTACGCCGCGCCCAAGCCGGAAGTGGTGCCAGTGATGAAGAACGTTTTGGTCATTTTGTTGGCCTGCTGAAGGCTAATGTCTGGATAACCTCAACAACCCGCTTTCGGAGAGCCAACCTTCGAGCAGGTTGCTCTATATAGGGCTCTTCTAGAGTCTTCGGCCATGACGTCAACACCGCTTCTCGACTCCTTTTACCTCGGTCGAAGCTCTCCGATCACCGCACCCGCAGGAGATCGGCTGTTCCGCTTCTCCGTAAGCTTCCGTCGGCAGCGTCAGATGACCGAAGCATATACGACTCAATCGACTTGAGAAGACCGAGAAGGAGGAGATGAAGTACAACAGGAGGTGCAACCTTTCTATCTAGCATCCAGGACCACGTTGGGCTTGCTCGCGAGATCTTCCGAGCCTGGAAATCAATCCCCTTGAAGAGAAGAATGTACTGTAATAGCCACACCGCTGGGAGATATACATGTCAGGAGACCTATACACCTGCTCCATCGAGTCAGCTCGCATCCCTCAAACGTCGGTGCTGTATGCCACGCCTTTCCACTGTTCGTACGCTGCCAGACGCCCCTGTACAGCGGAAAGAACGCAAAGACATATGAATCCGCCAATAAGTCACCCCACTGCTCGTTAGCTCACCTTGAGGGTATCGCAGATCATTACATGGGCATCAGAGCCCAACGCACATCGCAGAGGCGGCTTCTCGAGCATGGCCAGGTCGAACATGGCTTGTCCAACCTTGCTTATATCTCCTGGAGCTGTGAAGCCCTTGCCCATGAGTCCTGATAAGATATGGCTCTGTAAGCTACAGATTGACAATAACATCGGTACCATTGGCTTACGCTCTCGGTTGAATTGGGGATAATCCGCGTGAGGTCGACCGATTGGCAAGCACTTCTCTCGCAAAGGGGTATCAAAGCCTCCTGGCTGAATTATAGTAAAGCGGATGTTCCAGTCTGGTAACATCTCCTGCGCTACCGACTCCGTATACCCTTCGACAGCGAACTTGGATGCATGATAGGCGGAATGGAAGGGAAATGTCATCATGCCTCCTCGAGATGAGATTTGCTGGATGGTACCGCCGTTTGGCTGGGTCCGCATGACAGATATAGCCTTTCGGGTCATGGCCATGAGACCGAAGACGTTGACATCCTGCTTCATCAACGGCAGCAATCAGCTGGTTTCCACCAGTCTGAACATGCAGTGCTCACGAAGTGCTCCTTGTAATGGCTCTCCGGGCTATGTTCCGCCACGCCGAACAGCGCATGACCCGCACAATTGACCACTACATCCACTTGCCCGAAACGAGCAATAGCTTGTACGAATGCCTTGTCGATGTCTTCTTGGCTCGTGACATCGAGCTTGAGGGGTAGATAGTTAACCGCCGTGATGCCTTTCAATCCACCTAATTTGCTCTCATCGCGTGCTGTAGCCACCAACCGGCTGCCGTTGTCCAGAACTGCTTGAGCGTAAGCTGCACCAAGACCGGTAGCAGCGCCCGTGATTAGGAAAGTCTTCTGACTGTCTTGAGGCATTGCTCGTTGGTGGTGATATATCTATAGTTCGTACCATCATTACAGTCATCCATATGGGTATGTTCAACCAGAAAGCTCGAAAGTTGGCGTGAAGTTCGAGCCCGCATCGCTTTGCTGTCGGTACAGGAGCTCTCGGTCAACATCGGCCTCGATAGGCCGAGGCGTGCAATGGCCGATCACCTTAAAGTCATCTCGTCCTCGGCATTGCGCGAACTGTACTGTCGAGCAGTCGAGAAGATTAAGATCAGATTGGGCAAGGCTTGCAGGTGAGTCATTCTGAAGTCAGTTTGATACAAGAGGCGAAGCATACAGTGGTCGCAAAAATAATTGCAACCTTCTACGCGTGATTGGCCGCCCAAGGGTTGCTTGCGATCACTGTATAAGCTGTTTGGTACCACAAGTGCCGTCTTCAATTCTATCTATAATTTGAATGCCCCATCGTTACGTGTCCGTACTCTCGCTGAAGACCCTCCACTCCTCGTACTCCTTCAAGCGATGCTGCAACAGGGAAGCATCGGCGCATGAGATAAACAGCCCAAAAGTCGCATTCAGGCCGCACTATACACACCTTAAGAGCATCGGTGATTTGTACATAGGCATCGGATCCCAGTGCACAACGCAATGGTGGCTTATTCATGATGCTCAACTTGTACATCGCCTCAGCGGCTTTCATCGGGTCTGCTCCAGCTGAACGACCTATCCGACCATTAGTATAAGACCAGGTGAAAACGGCCAATCCAATTTATCAGTTCCCCTGCTACTCACCTATCTGCTGATTGGGCATCTTGTAGTCCGGGTCCGCCTTCTCCGGTCTCTCCCCCTTCTTCCGCATAGGCGTATCAAAAGCGCCAGGTTGGACGATATTGAACTTGATGTTCCACTCGCACGGTATCTCTTGAGCAACAGACTCGGTGTATCCCTCGATGGCGAATTTGGAGGCGTGGTATCCGGAGAAGTAGGGAAAAGTGATGACTCCGCCTCTGGATGAGATCTGTTGGATCAGTCCACCGGTAGATTGGGCGCGCATGATATTGATGGCTTTGCGGGTCATGGCTATGACTCCGTGGGTGTTGACGTCCTGTAATGACAAGGGGTCTTGGATCAGCGTTCTATTATGTAATCCATATTCCAAGTACGACTTACGAAGTGCCTGTCGTAATACTCCCTTGAGTTGTGCTCCCCGATCCCAAACTCAGCATATCCAGCGCAAATCACCACCACGTCAATCCTCCCAAACACCTTCTTCGCCGCCTCGAACGCATCGTTGATGTCCTTCTCCTTAGTAACATCCAGCTTGAGCGGCAAGAAACTCTCATTGGTTGTACCTTGTAGCTTCTCGAGCTGCGTAGAATCTCGGGCGGTGGCGATGAGCTTGCTCCCCTTATCCAAGATGGTTTGGGCGTATGCTGCTCCGAGGCCGGAGTTGGCGCCTGTGACGAGGTATACACGAGCCATAGATGACCGAGTTGCGGATTGGCAAGCTGAGGGAGAGACTCGAAGATGTAAAGTCCGACCTCACGTAGATCCGTTCAATTATAACGCCGTCTGGCATGTTAGCCAACACCGGCCATGAACAAAGGAGGGATGGCTCCACATCTTGCTTCTTCTGCGAAGGACAGAAGTCGGCCCAAGTGCTGCAATGAAAGCCCTCGCTCTCGAAATGGTTTTTCGCATCTCGTACATACAGTGTCTCTCGCTGCAACGTAGAGCTCTCGCCTCCAGCCACAGCGTATCTGTTTGACATCTCGTGGCGGGAGTTGCACCTGGCCCAATTTTGAGACCTGGTAAGAGTCCACTCCACTCGGACTTGATGACGTTGTATGATGGATCTGGTGAAGAAGTTTGTGAATGTTCGAGGTGGAGAATCGTCAGTGATAGGCTGCCTATCATCATCTCTGCTTCGAAGGAGAATGATCACCCAGTTGAGCTATAACCCTGTCCAAAGATCCAAAGAGAGGATGCCTGAATTCCCATTGTACTCGTCTTTGTTGTGGATGATCTCCCGCGCTAGAACAAGTCATCATCAACAAATATTATGGCTCGGCAACTAGGCTTTTGTTCTATTGTTCCTTCTCGGACCAACTTCGCGGGACAACGGATGACAGCGTCGACGAAGCTGTTGTACAGTTCCCAAGCACAGATGCCATAAGCTTTTCCTCAAGCCTCAGTCCTTCTCTCTTCTTTGGCGATGATTGTGTACAGCTTTAAAACCCAGCGCCGTTGCTAGCCTCGACCTGCTACGAGGGGAGGAAAGGATCGGCATGAAGCGGCGTCGTCGAACAGCGCTCTGGCGTTGGCCCTGGATTTCACCTTTCGGGGACGTGTCCGGTTGTGGCCTAAAGATGATCAGCAACTAGAGCAAAACTCGACCTGCAGTAGCAGTGATGTCACGGTAAAGCAATCACATCCGACCGTCAAGGCCAGCATGGGCATCCATCATTACCAGCTCAGCTGTTAGTTGGCGGACGACCCTTTCCGTGGGAAGTCGGAGGACCTTACAGACAGAGACCATACCCGGCCAGTATGTCACCTGTGACCTTCTCCCCACCACTCGGGACCCATCACACCCTCACTATCCCAGCTCATCTTCAAGCATCCATCGCCGATTCACCCACATCGACCCTAGACCTCACATTCACGGCTCGCGATACTTCTTCGCTCAACCCGACCGACTCCTTGCAAATCTGGACCGACGCACCAGGATCAAGCGAATGGAGAGCTATCCCATTCAAACGTCCATCATCCTCAGGTTCTACCTCGGACTATCTGATCGCCAAAGTCGCTCTGCCCATCTCTGCTCTGCAATACGCAGTCGAGAACAATCGCGGCCACCTCTCCTTCGGGTACACAACCCGAATCGTCTATTCTGATGGGAACATTTGGTGGCTTGGAGATGCGAGTGGGAATGGAAGTGTCAAGATTGAGCTGAAGAACTGGGAACTTAGCAGGGAAGAGCCGAGTCGAGAGGCCGTAGGGGAAGGATTTGAGGGAAAGGAGGAGAAGGGAGATGTTGACGGAGTTGTGGAGGTCAAGGAGGCAGATGGAGAAGTTCAGCTCGGGATCAACGGTGGAGAGGGTGAATGGGCTGGCTTCGCTTTGGTCAGAGGAGAGGAAGGAGACGGGTGGGTCCAGTTCGCTTGATCTCTCTCTGCGCTCTCAGACAGCGCTGATATTGACGAGGCTTCTTCCCCTCTTACGATGATAGCCTTCGAACCTGGAAATGATCCAGCTACCGTCCTCCTTACCCGACAAAGTCATAACGAAGTGAGATACTTCTTGCTCTGTCCGGTCATCAGCCTTTGCCTGCTGGAATACTGATTGAATGGAGTATTCCGTGATCCTGTTCAGCGCTGCTTTCGCGTACCTTCACCTCGAACCGCGCTCATCTTCCGCGGCTCCACAATCTCTCCTTCCGCTGTTGCCTGCCCCTGACGCATACATCGTCCTAGGCAGCTCAACTTCACCAGGCTCAACCCTCGCCGTCAGCTCCGGAGCATCTACCATTTCTGGATCGGCCTACGTCTCTTCGTCCAAAGGTTTGGAAGGTCTCCTGCAACGTCTCAAGTGCGACGATGCGGAGCTCAAGCTAATCCCGGGACCGAGTCTAGCACTGCTAAGCACCATTTCGCTATCCGAAATGGCAAGAAAGTTTACATCTACGGTTCTGGCGGCCTCGACCAAGCGGAGTCAGCTCCGCACCGCATTGGACTGCATGCCTCTATGGGTGTGCTCAGAGACATGAAATGGGCTTTCTGGATCGAATCGCAGAAGAAGGCGTTTTTGATCGAAGAGGAGGGCAAAGTCACGCAGATCGAGTTCAGTGGATCCACGCTAACCGGCGAGCTAGTCAGGATGTCTCAGCTTCCGCTCGAGAACGGGGAGATAGGTCTTGTTGGCGTCGTTACGCCTGGCGTCTCGTACAAAGCCATACCGGCAGAGACCAGGACTGAGGCATACGATGATCGCAAAGCAAACCGATCAGCAACTAGGGAGTCCTCTGGGATCTTTTCGGACAGCGAGGCTACCGTCACGAGCGGAAGTGACGTGAGAGACACTACGACCGAGACCGAGACCGATCTGTCAAGCGTCACGGACGGCGAGAATGAGGACGACGCGCAGACCGTCGAGACGCCAACCAAGACTATACCTATCGGCCTGGGCATTCCATCCGTCGCTTTGGAGGAAGACAGTCTGCAAAGCGAGAATGAGGCAGTCACTGCAGCGGAAGATTTTGAAGACACCGCGACTTCCGCTGGATCGGATCGAGCGCTTCTGCCGAGTGCGAATCCGAGCTTGCAGGAGTCTCCGTCAGCGTTCTTGGAGGCATTGGATTTCGTTTTCTTCCTCCTTCGCCTGCTTTGGACTAGATCTGGCCTGAGGTTGCTGTGGAAATGGGCGACTGGCCAGCTACGATCAAGTGGCGCAGCCTCGACAGTACAGTCGGAGTTGGGGGAAAACAATGCTGGATCGGAGGTTGGCTCGGCGAGTGCGCCGGATAGCAATGAACCACCAGCAGCTCCAGTTATAGATCAAGCAACCGAGAGGACTCCTCTATTGAGCGGGGTGAGTATCGTCTACAGCCACATCAATGGATTTCGATAGGCTGAACAATGTCACATGCTGCAGACATCGACTCTCGTGAATTCGCCGCATGCCGAGCCTTCGAAGGGTCTCGCGACATTCTCTGCTCTTGACAACGATACGAATCAGAAAGTGACTGCCGGAACCTCTACTCGCACAGTACAAATGCCCGCCAGTATCAGCATCTCGCCTCCAACCGACGCCTCGGATATCGTGGTCTTGACGACACTTGGCAAAGCAGGCTTGAGAATCGTCACGGACACGGAACAGCCACAGCATGTCAGCTTTTCAGCTGAGGCTATACAAGAGAAGATGACCATCGTCACTATCAGGACCGCAGGTGGTGATCTCAAGGTGGTAGCTGCGTAGACACCGCAGGGGATTCCCACGTTTGTAATAGGATGATCTTTCTCGGGTTGTAAGTCGGCTCTCGAGCCTTTCTGATGTCATGTCGCATACACGGTCGCATAGGTGTTCAGCCCTACAGGCTTGCATACAGAGGAATTCTAAGTCTTCCGCATTACGCTTTGTGTGCTGGTCCTCCTGGTATTCATTTCAGGCATCAGAGAGGAATTCCAAAGGAAATCGGAGTTTGCAGTCGTCGTTACAGTGGTGGTTCCGATTGAGCTCGCCTGGCAAGGGAATCGAGCTGTCTGCCGAATGATTGTTTGCGCGAAGCCGGCATGAGATGACGAAAGCGAGGCTGCGATGCCAGAGAGGCTCTTGTCGACGAGTCAAATTTCTCCTGAATCGGGGAATGCATCGCAAATCGATAGGCTGGTAAAGGTGTATAACTGAGGCAAGCTATCGGTCAGTAGGTCTAAGCTGCGACACATGTACTGTTTCCAAACTCACCTCTCATTATTCTCCACATCATCCGTAGTCTTGGTCAGGCTGATCAAAAACTCTCGGTGTAGACGTCGAGCGAGTCGCCACACACCGGTGCGAAGGAGTAGCCAAGCCGAAGTCTAAGACGAAGCATCTAGTCAATGGCAGCTTGCTTCCTGGGATGCTGTCCGATGCCCACCACGAGATATACTGCTAGGGTGGTTGCGTCCAATAGCAGCCCGAAAATGGTGGCCGTGACAGTCATGGCAAATTGAGCTACCGGCAGGCGCGTTACGGCGAGCAGTTGGAGCATGAGGGAGGTGGGCAGTAAACCTGTAAACTCCCAAATATTCAGTATGAGCAAATACAGTTGGCTCTGGCTTTGGATAGCTGACCGCTCGCATGATGCCATATGGCTGACCAAGCCCAAGGCCATCCACCCCTCCAGGACTTGCTCGTCAAGCTTTCTTTGAGCTCATCCAGCAGGTCAATCGCTCCTTTTGTCTGCGCTGCGGATTGATCGAGTAACAAGGCGAGATGTTGAGCGTTTTGAACGTTCGCGGCCATGGTGTCCGCTTGTGTGACTTGTTGCGACTACCACGAGGATAGGATGTCAGGATTGGTTCATCTTTTGGGAGTTGACGCTATTCACCTGCAGCTGGTGCGCAGCATCAAGACTCTGCTTCAGAAACAGGCTCCAATTGGCTCGATATGGCATAAAGGCTGTCGAACGTCTGTAACAGATCGCATGACTTAGTAAGTCTGCTACGTAGGAAAGTCGTACAACCCACATGTTGGATCGCCAGGGACTGCTGCTCTAAGCCCTCCCAAGCCGAGTTGAGCAGTACCTACATTGGATACCTGGTCGAATCAGACTCTGGCGCGGGCGGCGCAGCTTCGCTGGCAGTTGACTCACCATATGCTTTTCGGTATCTTGCCAGAGTAGGGCTTCCCTCGCCATGGAATTGTCCAAGCTATTGCTGACTGCATCAGATACAGTCAAGGCTAGGTCTTGCAGGCGTCGCGAATGCTGGGGGAGTTGCGATGCGTCAATTCAGCTGCTTTCGGTCCGATAGCTTACTCAGGCTCACATGATCCACTGTCGAGAGCAGAACGAGCTCCACCATCTTGCTGGCTTCGTCGGTGTGTTTCGCTAAGCCTAGAGCTACCTCGTCCAATATGTCCATGATGACGCGTTCGCTACCTGCCCGCATCTCATCCAGCTGCCGTTGCTTTTCCTGCGATGAGACGATCATGCTCGCTGATAGGCGACCCAGAAACTCGTCGGCCGAGCTCGAAGTGGTCCTCAGCAGGACGTTGAGATCCGAGCGCGATGACGACAGGTGTTCTAGCAGCTCGGCCATCGACTGTGCGGGACAAGAAACGAGTGGATCAGGCTGATGTGCGCAATGAAGCATGATTCCGCCATGTACCGACCTGTAGCTTGTCTCGCCATTCCCTCTCAACGGCAACCTCAGCAGATCTTCGTTCCCCCTCATGTCTAGCCAGCATGCGCAAAAGCCGGATCTTCTCCCGTGTGGCATTGGTGTAAGCTGAATGAGCGATCTCTGACTCCTGTCGACCTTGCAACGCGTGGCAAAGGTTGGCTGGAGCAGCATGGGAGGGAAGGCTTAGCGTCGATATGTTTACCGTCGACGATCTGACTTACTGGCTTGAGCGAAGTAGGCGTTATAGCTCGACCAGTCCTGCGGGCTCCGGTGAAGTGCTCTGGACCAAACATCGAAGTGAGCCTTCGATAAGCTAGCTAGACTCCGTATGGTTCGAGCCTCTAGTAAGCACTCAGAGCTTCACTTACTCGAGGCAACTCCCACGAAGCTTAGTCTTCTCGTCGCCAGGCATCAGTCTCATCCCTTCTTCCCCACAGTCGGAACCCGCGACTCCGTCGTCCGTATTGGCTGCGTCCGCGCAAGGTGAAGAGGATTGGAAGGGCGACCAAGATGAGCATTCCACTGGAGGGACTTGCAGTGCCGACGTGAGCGAGCATAAGGTGAGGGAGATGGCGACTAACACGAGAACATTGTCAGCCCAAGTGTAGCCATGGCGAATCATCTCGATGTCACAAGGCGTGCATCGCCTGATCCACTGGTGCCTACTCACTGCCCACTTTCTCGCTCTCCCAGCTTGAGTTACCATCGCCCGGGCAGACCAGCCTGACCCGATCCAGCAAGAGAGCTTGACAGTCCTTCTTAGCGGACGACGGCAAAGTCAAAGCTATATGTCGCCATGAAGCAAGCGAAAGCGTTTGCAAGTGAGCATGAATGCTCTTGCTTGCGTCGGAGAGGCGGCAAGAATAGCAGGTAGCTGCTGTGACAAGAGCTACCGACCACTCTCTCATTCTGCCCCGACTGGGCTCCGGCACCGATCTACCTACTCACCTTGCTCGTTGATGATGAGAGTTAGGTCGAGAACCGCCGAAGTGCCCATTAAGATCTATGCCACATGGAGCAAGCCGATACCCATCAGTCGCTCGACTCGCTCCACCAAACGTTCTTCAGGCTTGATAGCGCTGTATTCAGCTACTGATGGAGCTGCGACGAGCCCAGGGTACGCACCTCGCAGCTTGCTCGCGTCGTCATCAGCTGTGCCTGCATCCTCCGGTCCGCCGGCTAAGCTGGACTCTCGCCAACCTCCCGTCGAGGTATGAGAAGGAGAAGATATAGCCCGAACAACCAGAACGTGACGTCCGAGATTGTTGCCAAAGACGAGCAGGACGATCCAGTAGCGCAGAAACGGAACTTGCAGCATCTTGAGCTTGATAACGCTTTGTCTGTAACGCGAAGGGGTACCGAGTCAACCACAGGGAAATCTCTCTACCGATGAGACTTCAAGTAAGGGTATCACTTATTAGTCGACTCACTTCTCTGCCTGTGACCTCTATTATCCGAGCAAAACCTCCCTACAGCGTGGATCACGCACCCTCCATCAACTCAGCAGGGGATAAGACCTGCTTCTATGCTTTCCAAAGTCTCCTTCATAGGACTATTCTTCCCTTTGTCAATACTTGCTCCTGCTATGACCAGTCCAACGAAGGAAGGCTGATGGTCCTCTATCGGTGGCGAAGTACCTGTCTCTATACCACCAAAGCCATGAAGGACGATGTTGAACGGATGAGCTGAAGAAAACTAGGCCAAAGGAGCCCCGGTCCATTGGTGAGGAGCAATCGTGACGCGTCCAGCGACGGATAGGAGGTTGATCATCATCATCACTTTGGCCGAAGGAAGGTAGCGAAACGTTTGATGGCTGGGGAAAGGGACGTTGGCCGAGGAGTCTTTGATCGGACGTCAAGGTATTTGAGGTTCCGATGAAAGAGCTGAATGGGGATTGGTTGTCTGTAACGTAGTAAAGTCGGTATTTCATGGTGAGTGGAACATCCCGACCAAATCCATTTTTTGAAGCAGATCGGCCAGGAAGTCGTGGGGCTGGACGCCCGCCTGATCATTAATGGGTTGTCCGGATCATTGGTAAGTCTGATCCTTCGGCATTCTACTTCAGATTGGTGTTTATGGGTTGGTATGCTGTATTGACTTCAGCTCATCTCGGCTCGATGACGTCAGATCACATCTGGATCTGACGAGGAGTCGGAACTTGGGGTGAGAGGCAAGAAAAATCAGTGATAATCGGCATGAGCTCGGTGTACGAGGGCGTGTTCTCGGGTTCGATCCTTGATCGCAAAGAATATATCTTTCCCGCGCATGATAGGGTTGGGGCTTGATATCGCATTGTCTGCTGCACCCACTGCCGAAGAACTTGGAGGGTCTTCTCTAATTCTCTGCCCTCTGGCTCGTCGATTGGACATTGGCGCAGAGTGCATGAGATCTGCCCGGACCTTGGCACCGACGGGAGGGGTTGATGGATGTTCTCGTTATGTCTACCTTCGGTCCTGATCCCACGCGACCCGGATAGGAGCGGAATGCCTACACAGGTCATAGCCGGACGTTCAACGGCATGATCGCCCAGGAGCCGATGCTTTCAATTCTTGTATCACGCCACCGGACGATCTCTTGACGACTGCGCTCGGTCATATGATAAGAGCAAGACGAGCTCTGTGTCTCGATGGACAGGTTGGTTTATGACTCTGGGGGTCGTAGATCTTCCGGCAACATTGCATTACACCGGCTGTTTCTTTTGTTCTGTTATTGATTTCGATATGAATTGCTGACTAAGCGCCACTTTGCCCCCTGTGTGCCTCCCTTCTCTCTCCCCTTTAGTGCCCCCTTTGTGTCCCATCCAACATCCACCCTTTCCCACATGGTCGATCCTCTACAGTCGAGGGCTTGCACAACCTCCCAAAGTCTAATATCAGAGTCTCAGCCCTGGATATACATCTACGCAGTACCTGAACATCCAACGATCAACAATCTCTATCGGGACCGGGGCTTGGCTATCAGAAAGGGCAACCTTGTTGAGATGCGCTGATTATACATATCAACATCCACCGGTAAACAACCATCATCCCCTTTCGCCATCATCATCAGCTCAGGTCGGGATTGCCCATCACAACTTGACGACAGACATGGCCGTAATAATTGGTGGACAGGGCATCCATCCAGACAGAGAGACCACTGTCTAGCTGACTTGAGGTTGAGCAAACATGGCTACGCTAGGCGTCTCGCTCGGGGACCCCCTCGACGAGTACTTGCGAGGTGAGCTATCGGGCGATCAAGGCAGCAGCAAGAAGGTCTGATCCAAGGTCCTTGATCGCTGACCTCATACCTCGGTTGTTATTCCATACTCTGTAGACGCCAATGGGGAACTAGACACTCAAACAGTCGGGAATGAGGACGAGGTCCCAAGTAATCAAGCGGACAAGCAAGATGTCAGAGGCTATGCATCGCACGATCGAGCCCACACCCACCCATCTCCAACTCGACCAATACCCTTATACATCCCCAACAACTTCAACGTAACAACAAGGCCGAATCAAACAAACCACCACTCCCCTTCTCATTCACCTCAAACACCCTCAGCACTGCTTACACCCCCACCAGCCTTTCCCAAAAACTCAAATACCTGGTCTGTACTTCATCATGGTTGAGCGAGAGACCAGCCAGCACCATTCTCTTCCTCATTCATGGGCAGGCGAATCTCAGGCGGAGAAGAGAATAAGGGGAGGAACAATATTAGGGGAATGGCTAAGAGGGATAGGAGACGAACATCGGATCGAATGCAGGACAAGGAGAGGATGATGATGAAGAAGCGAGCGGTGGGATATTGGCTCATGGTCAGGGGACTGTGAAGCTCAGGAGGAGGGATGAGGTTAAGGATCAGGCATCCCACAGAGGTGGATATGGACTCGCCGGAGGAAGAACAAGGAGAGCCCATGTGGGCAAAGCAACGAGCGGGATCAGGAGAGGAAGAAGCAGCGGCACTGGATCTGCTTCATCCCAGGACTGGCACAAGAGAGCGGCGGAGGCTCAACAGGACCCTATCAATCGATCCGTCTCCCGTCACCCTACCCGAATCGCATCCTAATCGCTATCAAGAAACGAGGAACGGTCACAACACCGTGCTCCGAATCAGGCTCATCCTACGTCTCATCCTCACCCACATCATCCCCACGAAGCGGAACAGCAATAC
>JBBHDX010000643.1:0-10000 GCA_039519145.1 Kokia cookei
TACTGTTCTCGAAATTTAGACGTCCGCACTCCACCCTCCTCCACACTACATGAATGAAAAAGTAAAATTTATTGTATTTCATGACAATATAAATTGTGTTGAATGAAAAAAGAAATCCCTCATCTGTAGCATCATTCGTAGCCTAATAGTCAAATAATTGCCATATTTAATAATAAAGGACAAATATATTACGAAATCTCACTTAAAAACTCAACACCTTGGCTGAATGAAATGCGAAAGGACCTCAAAAACATAAATATAAGATCAACCGATATTGTAGAAAGAGAGACCTTCAGACACAAAGTGGACTAATGGGAAGTTATACAAGAGCAACCAAGACAAAAACAGTGCAGACTAATGTGATCGGAAGAACGCAAACAAATTTCCTCCAAAGAATTAAATCCTATTGAAACAACAAGAAGAACCCGAAGAAAAGTTGAATTAGTCACTTTCTTAACGTCTTTCACTCATGGGGAGAATTGCTAATAATAATAATAATACCTCAAAAACAAAACTGTTTATTAATTGATGTTGCTGTACCCACAGATAAAAATTTGGCTCAAAAAGAAGCAGAGAAACTATTGAAATAAAGATTTGGCAATTGAAATTAACAGAATGTGGGGGGTTAAAACAAAAATTATCCCAATTATTGTAGGATCCCTTGGGGCCATATCCACAAACCTTAAGAAACATCTAGACTCCATCCCTGGTAAGCCGAAAGAGTGGGAAATACAGGAGATAGCTCTCTATGGTACAGCCCACATTTTGAGAAAATGTATCTAATCCTTATGGGAGCAGGTAGTAACCTGGGGTGTAGGATAACCAGCCATAACACCCTCAGAGCTGTGAGCTACCACCATAGTATAATAATAACAATAATAATAATAATAATAATAATAATAATAATAATAATAAAGGACAAATCTTGTGAACGTAGCCACTAATCACGGCGTATATGGTCACGAGTCGCTGACGAATCCCGGTCGACCGAGCGCTCCTCGGCGTCCCTCCCCCCCGCTGGACAGCGACGCCTCGGAGAGTCGTGCATTGAGGCAGCGGCTGCGGACGCCGATAAAAGCGCGTATCGCTAGGCGCCGCTGTGATACGCGTTGTCCTCATTGTTCCCCGGGTGAGCCTCCCAGAAGAAGGGAGACGGTCGCATTGCGGCCGATGACGCCGCCTCGCCCTATGGGGTGATCCCCTGCGGGATAACCACCGCTACCTCCTCCAGTGCTCCTCTTATCTGCTCCAGACCCCGCGGTCGCCTCCTCGTTGCACCTCCCAGACACTGACGAGTGACAGCGCCTCTGTCGCTGCGGATGGCGAGAAGTTGGAGATGCGGTTACGGACCCAGGAGGAGCTTGAGGCAGGGATAAGGGCTCTGGGAACAGAGAAAGTCCGGATGATGTACTAAATGGTGAACTGAGTTGCAGGAGGATGAATAGGCTCCGTCTCGAGAGAACAAACAACAACAAAATGCGGTAATTTAAAGAAGTATCGAGGCGTTAAAAATGTTTGTACGTCATTTATTGAAATTACAAGTATGCATGTTATTAATGTAACTAAAAATTGGAGTTGCTTAATTAGAAATGGTCAGACACAAACGATGTCAATAAGATTTGAAGTAGCATAGATGAAACTTCTATTGTCAGAATTTGACGATATTAGCCTATTATAATTATATTTGTTAATGTTTTTAATAAATTTTCTTAGTATTTTCATCTTTTTAATAAAATCAATAATCAGTTTCAATTATATTTATCTTCCTAAACATAAAATAGGGTTTCTCCTTTATTTTAGCATGAATATTCTTCGGTAGTTCTTTAGTGTATCAACTTTCAGCAAAAGATTTTAATGATAATGTCATCGGAATTAATGCTCAATATTATACTTTCATATCTTGGTTTAAGTTAAAAGTATTTCATGTTTAAAAACTAATGGATTTAATTTTATTTCTATGTTAAGAATTCAATGCTTGAGAAAGACTAATTTAGGATATTTTCAATATACAAAGATATGGAGAGATACATTTTTGCGCTTACTCCACTCATGGTGTAAAATTCCATATCATCAACGCCTTTTATCATCCAACTATATACAATATCCAACTATTTACCGAGGCTGAATAAGTTGAGATATTAATATTTGGTAAGAGGGGTATGTATATATATAATATATATATATATATATATATATAGAGAGAGAGAGAGAGAGAGAGAGAGAGGGAGGGAGGGAGGGAGGGAGGGGGGGTTTCTAGCTCTCACCAAGAGGTGGAAGTTATTTGGTCATTACTATCGATCTTACAAGTCTCGATGTAAGAGATATTTTAAAAGTTACGATTTAGAAGCAATATTTCCCGAAAGTACTGTAACAATTAGGATTTTTATTTATCCATTTTTATTCATATCTATAACATTCATATTCATACTATAACATGCTCACCATTTTTATTCTTATTTTAGGGATCCCTTAGGTATAAATACGCCTGCACCAAGGCTTTTGAAAAGATGGATCCTGTTGTGAAAGTGACTGTATCAGCAACGCATAAGACTCGTGACTTCACTACTGTTTTCGGGTGAGTACAAATGCAATCGACAATATCTGACTTAATTCCAGAATTTTTGTATTGACAGTTCTACTATTTAATATAAAATATTCAATTATAAACTTATCGTGAGTTTGTTGTTTTTTGTTATTTATCTTTAATATTCCGATGTAGCGCAAGTTCCTCCGCGTTTTGCGATTTTTATTCTATCTCTTTCTTCAAAAATTTTTAGTGCTATCAATCTCATGGCAACAACTTTATTGTAACATTCAGTTAAATGGACACAAAACTTTAAACCCATAATTGGTGCCTATATAAAAATCATCAATGATTAAATGTACTGATACAGTAATAATATCATGTAATATGCAATAGTAATTAATTCTATATGAATGGCACAAACTTCTGCTCTGTAGATTAAATAGTTTTAAAGATCCACTTCTAAAAGGACTAGAAATGAATGATTTCACATTGAATCCTTTTAATCCATATTCATTATCAAGCGAATCAGATCAAAATTGAAAAACAAGTGAAAAGATTTCAGTTGCCAAAGAAAACGGATTTATGTGTCTGCACTCCCTTTCCCGCCTTGGATACATTTGCCCTACTAACCTTCACAAACATATGGATCCGTACATCTAATATGGATGTCAATGATAATAAATATGGATTGAGAGTCCAGATATATGAATTTGATGCTAACGTGATACAGCATGTGACACTCGAGTGGCTTTTTTTCCTTACTTTTTCTCGGTTTTCAACATAACATAATATTCAAACATAATATTTCAAAATCAATTCCAAATAAAAATAAAAAATTCATTCAAGTTTGGAAAAAACAATTTGCCAGAAAAATATTTTATTAGCTCTTGATGAACATTTGATTGACTTCGCTTGCATTAAGTCTCTCAAAACATACCCCTCCAACTTTCTCTCGCGTCGAGCGATATGTCCATTTTATTAATGCAATGCTTATCAAATCAAATTTAATGCCGAAAAAATAGTTACATACTGCGTTTGACCAAGTGAAGGAAAATTATCTCTGGAAACAAGCAAGGGATCATCCCATCACTTCCGATCAAGCGCCCAGGAGCAAGGCATCCGATCAAGGCAGAGTCGGATTTCTTACTTGTTAAGACAATACGAGCAGCATTAAGACACGAGATAAATATTTATTTGCTCAACGATCATTATTTGTGGTTGTAATTAAATCGATACTATACATTAAAATTAATTCTGATTATACACACATTTGATTCAAGGGCAGAAAGATAAAACATTTTTTCAGTTAATCAAATCTGTAGCGCTCTAAATTTGGGTCACAATATCACGTACTCGGCGTTTATCATATCCGGCATTCTAAACATATTTTACCGTATTTTGATGTTGTAGTAATCAACGGAAATGATGATTTTCGCAATACAGACCCATGAGATCAATAAATTTCGAGATCAATCCTTTATAAAGTTACTGCTTTTTGTCTTTCAATGGATTTTAAATTCATTTCTAATACAGAGTCACTTCGCAACATACCATATAATACAATATTCAAACGCTATTTATATGACCCTTAAACTGAAAGGAATAGCCGACCAGTGGCAGTGTAAAGAGCGAAGGTTGTCAGTCACTAAATAATTCAATAGAGTCTGCTCCAGCTTTCCGTCAAGAACATCCCGTCCACCACTTTTTCCCCCCAGTTTTATACCTCAACCGCATGGAATCATTTCATCCAGTGAAGGTAAAAGTGAACTTCCATTCTGAATATTTGAGCGATATTAATGAAGTGCTTTTCTCTCGGGTTTCGTTATCAATGTATTTGAACGAATCACTGCAATGTTACGTTTATTTCATTCTGATATTTTCATCATCGTTTTCTGTAGAGTCCGATAAAAACTAATATGTCATAAATGTATTGCTCCTGTTTATAAAGAGTTTTGTCATTTTAGGATTGTTTTAGAATATACAGCTTTCAATGCTTCATATATGGGATCTAAGAAATATCTACCGTACAAACCGTAATTAACTATCGATTGTCGCTCAAGTACAATGTGTTTACCTTCAAAAGGATTCAGATTTAGAAATTGAAAAACTTTTTTACTGTTAAAATTCTTAAAAGTAACAAAAACTAGAAAAATGAAACGCACTCACATGGAACAAAATAATATCGGCTTTCGCCGAACCATATTGTAACTTTATATTAATATATTTCGCGTAAATATTTCTTCCTAAGAAATCGAGGAAAATATATAGATGGAAAATTTCTTTAGCTTTTATCGTTTAATTACACCATTCGGTCATAACACTTCACGGTTTCGATTTCATATTTAAAATAGACAAATCCATATGAAAGTTGGAATGTTTTTCCAACAACATTATTAAATAATTATTTGTTACGCCATTTAAAATATACTGCGCATATATTTCCTTTATGAATATGTAGTTTATTTGTAGCTTCTGACTCTTTCATATTTTCTTTGCATGTTTCATCCTAATTATAGCGTTATTCATTGATCCATTAACTCATTACAACTCCGTTTCGAACCAAAATTTTTGGATTTCTTATCTCGACGAGATTCAAGTTTGAGAAAGTATAGAAACTGCAGTGAAAACTTCATAAATTTCATCTTCTGGTGAGAACTAATTTCTTCAATTATCCCTATTGAGCCCATAGGTAACACACGTGTTATTTTCTACTCATAGAAAATCCCTGTAAGTTTTAGTCATAAATTTAGACAAAAGGGGGTCAATCAAATCAACCTTTCAAATTCCTAACAATTGCGATAAAATGTAGAAATAAAAAGTTAATGGAACTAAATTCAACAGATGCAAAAGTGAAAGTACACTTAAACATTAATTCAATTTGTGTATTAATCTATTGTTTTCAACATTTTTTGGTACATTCACATAAAAACGGGAAATTGTCACTAATACTGGATGTCTAGGGAAAAATGCTGATATGGGTTCATGTATGTTCCAAACCATATTTTACTTTCTCCGCAGGATCGCAGCAATGGGGAGTAGAACGTATCCCACATGTTACGTTGGAGATGCTTGCACTGCGTATACAGCTATCACATCACCTTGAATTTTGAAGTTGAAACGAAATTTACATTTTATAGTACTGATTTTAAACCTGCTACTTGCCTCATGGTAATCTAAATATTTTTATGATATACATTAACTATATAATTAATATAACAATATTCTAGAGGACTTTTTCAATATTTTATCCATTCATTAAGATCATGATTACATTAATGGATTAAATAATTTTAATTATGGATGCGTTCTTGATTAATGTATAGCTTCAACGCAGTATCAACGCCACATTTTTAATCAAAACCAAATCATGGAATGAATCTAATTAACTATATCATAAAGTATTCTAGACTCGGCGAAACATGCTGTCTGCAGAACATCCTATGACGCTTTTCAAATCTGTTCTTGGCTAGAATCAGAGGTTCAGTAAAAGATCAAAGGTTACACCCCAACAGTCCGTGTTCTATACTCTACATTTTACGACTTGGATATCCAAAAACCGACTCGTTCCCCACATGCTGGTACGTTCCTTTAATATATTACTTCCATCAAGTAGTTTTGATTCATCGTTCTTCCCCAGTGTGCGATATCATAATAGCTTCTACCGATTCTTGATTCAAAAGCAGTCTTTCCATCTGAAATATTCTGACCGAAAGGTATCCAGTAACGCTTACGCCTTTCAAAGGAATCTTGACTGGGAGTCACAGGTTTGGTAAAAGATCAAAGGTTTGCGGTTAGTGTAGACAGGTGCCCGAGGACAGGCGTAGGAGCGGGATGAAGGGTCACACGAGGGCTGTGGAGAGGGCAGGGGAGGGCAGGGACGGGGAGGGGCTCAACGCGATGGCGGGGGTTGACTGAGGCAGTCGATCGATGGCAGGACGCGGTCGTCCCCGCCTTCCCTCACTCTCCACGCTTCCGACTTCCATCCGCCCCAGAGTTTGTGGTTCCTTCTGTGAGGTGTGATTTAAGTCTTCTTCATTGCGTGGTCATTCGGATATTCAGAGAGATGTTCCTAAGCTCTTCCTCAAAGCGGTCGCTGTCCCTGTCGTGTTTCAGAGAAACACTCCATAAATATATCGTAGAAATTTGAACACGGTTCGAAAAGTAAACCGAAGCTGTATAAACATGAAAGGATTTTTTATTCTCAGTTTTAAAATACATTCAAGAATTTCAATGTTGAATAAATTTTTCAAGTAATCTGTTAAAACGGAAAGATCGAATTGGAAAAAATTAAGCGAATTACATCGGTGACAATGAATGCAGGAGTAATGATGATTTACATTCAAAATATTGGATTCTGATCTGCGATGGGATGATCATAACTTCCATCAACATTAAGGAATCATAAAATCTTCTTCCAACAAATCGAATTTCTTGTATAGTTTGAGAGCAACATTAACTTATGACTACCACTCTTTAAAACGATAACATAAAAAGTAAAATGAATCCAATTTAATATTACATTCAAACATTACATGCATTCTACTGTTTGTAATGAAAATGAATTTAGTAAAAAATTTGATATCAAAAATAATTTTTGGCATTGTTTGAAGAAATAGTGCATCTTCTTAGAGTAAACGCAGTCCGTGTTTTAAAACGCTTTTGTCATGTTCAATGGATTGTGTTTATATTCATGCAAATATGTGTCATAACAATTCATTTATCTTAAAAATAGAATATTATTTATAACATTAAATATTTATCTTTTAAACTAATATTCTAGCTATAAATATTCCTAATCGCTAGTATTTTAATAACGTTCTATTGTTGCAGGAAATAGCGAGTACGTGTCTGTGTGAGGTCAGACGTTTCTTTTGATAACTAGAGAAACTTTCCCAAAACGGAAATTTAAGTCTATCTCCAAATTTTTAACTTCCTGCTGTATTTATGTATTGTTTTTTAAAGAGATTTGTTATCATGTACTGTTCACCAAATGTATTCATTAGAATAATTATAAATTAACATAAAAATGAAGATATGGCAAATCACTCTCTTTAATAATTTTTTTTTCTAAAAAAAGTTGAATAATAAATCGTATATTATTTTTTCTCAATAAGAACCTAAACACAGGAACGGCTGAGAGAGATGGATTTTCCTCCCTCTTTCCTTCTCGTAAATAACTTACAGGATAGTAGTGTAATATAAAATATTTATGTTAAGAGTTACATTAATAATCGATCAAGAGCAATACCGACAGCAAAGTTCATGCACACCACATCCAGAGGTGCAGACTGAGAACTCGATTCCTTGGAGGTTTTCAACTCAGGTCAGACCAACTGAACCATGTCGGTGCTATACCTTACACTCCCAGCGATCCAACATCTCTCTTTTCCAAGTCTTTTCCCTAAATCATGTTCTAAGGGGGAAGGGCAGGCCCGAACCTGAACCTCGCCACATAATAAATTTCATTAAACACTAAGCAAAAGGGATCAGTCAATATGGATGGAAAATCAATAACATGAAATATGAAAGGAGCTCTTGATGAAACTAGTAAGGATGGGATGTTGGCCGTAAGATCATTAAAGATAAACGAAGATTCGAGAGGACACGTTGCGGAGGTGTGAATATGTACATCGGTTGTATTTATAATGGAGTTGTTGATGGAGAATTAATTAGATGCACCTGACCTTCAAGTTCATAGTCCGTAAGTAAAAAGCCACTGACTACCTAAACCATCGATGGATCTCTATGATACAGAAATAAAGAGAAAATATACGTTTATGAAGAATGATAGAGCAACACATCACCCAACTTAATAAAATCTTAGCTATGAAAGGAAAGAGGAATTTCGTAAAGCATAGGATGTGTTGGAAAAAACTGAGTACATACGCAAAAAATGAATATCAAATCAAATCAAATCAAAAGGGCTATTTATTACTTACAGATAACTACAATTAAATCGATAAAATGCGGAGCTCATTGCTCGTTCGCATAATAATGAGCCCTAGGTTGCCGTGGGCTGTGCATACTATATCCTGGTATTCACTCTTAAGGAACTCGCCAGTCGCAATAATTTACTTACGCGATAATATATTACATTTCGCGCGCTAGAAAACTGAATACAATTTTTTGAAATTATAACAACTAAGATCTTTTTAGAAGAACGAAATTTAATTCATGCAACTGGCGTGTTCGTTAAGCACCGTCGGGAACCACGGAAAACCGACGGTCAGGATAAGAACTATATACATAAATTTACATAAAGTATACTGACACTATATATACACATTACTGACACAATATACCATATTACTGACACTATATAACACATTACTGACACTATATACACATATATACACAGAATATACACGTTCATTATTTCTTCTATGTTTTTCTTCTCCCTTCTCTCTTTCCGCTGCTCTTCCTTCACCGGGCACCTGAAACAATTTAGAGCAGGGCGGCAGAATCACTCTCATCGGGTGTTAGGAGTTCTACAATTTTGCTTTCCCTCTTTCCTCTGACTACGCTAAAGAACCTACCAAGAAGCTGCACAACTGAAGGTTTGTTACTCCGCATTATCTCTATGGCTAAACCTATGTCCCGGGACCTATTTCCGAAAGTTTCCCGCATCCCACCAGCCCGATCTAAGATGTTCGGTCACTTTGCATTGGAGAAGAATATGTACCCAGTCCTCGGTTTCTTTGCAGAGTGGACATAAGGAATCTAATTCAAAACGTAATTTTCTAAGTTTCCATCCCCCCAGCCGAAACCATGCATATCCTGCCCTCTCCGATTTATTTAGCCAATTTATGTAAGGTTTTCTACCCCAGGCCCCCGCAACAGTAATTTGAACAATTAGCGATCTTTTCTCTAGTCTATTTATTGTAGTTTCCAGCTGCTCATGGTTATAAAGGCCAGTTTCTATTCTTTTTAAATCCATTTGGTAGTTGGTGGTATTCTGAGCTTCCCATATGTCGCTAAGACCTAGATGCGATAGTGTCGTTTTTATTCCATTTCCCCATACCGATTCTTTCATATCATCGTAGCACTGTAAAACAGTTTCGTTCTTCCTACCATACTTAACTTGAAGCCAGTATTTTAGAGACCTTTTTCAGGATACTATTGAGTGTATATTCACCAAATTCCCAGATTACTCCCGTATTTGCAGTGCTAGTGGAAATACCTAAAACATTTTTTAAATAACTATTTTGAATAGAATTGAATAGTGAATTATCTCCCATCCCCCAAATTTCTGCCCCATAAGCTATCGTAGGGATTACAAGGGATCTAAACATTGTGTCCGTAAGTCTGGGCGCAATTTCAGGGATCTTTAACGCGGCCTTTCGAATTTCATTTAAAGCGAACAAACCTTTCCTTTTTGCCTTCTCTTTGTGTCTGTTCCATGAACTATTCATACATATGTTGACTCCCAAATAAATATACTCTTTCACATTGCCTACTCGTTCCCCTCTATAT
>JBBHDX010000643.1:17500-22500 GCA_039519145.1 Kokia cookei
GATTTGTTTTTTTATCTTATTTTATGTTGTTTTGTAAATGTTTAAATGCAATTACTTCATTTATTCACTTGATCTTTTTTCTCTCTATTTTCTATCAATAAAATTGGCTCAATAAAATCTGGTTTTGTTGTTATAGAACACGGTATTCTATGTTTTATAGTATATAGTAGCAATATTCTATAGTATATAGTAGCAAAGCAATAAGAAATACGAATAATAAATTTATTTAAAATAAAAGTCTGAATAGACCAAAAGAGGGGGGAGGAGATAATAAAGAAAAATTTATACAAAGCTAGATATGAATCATCCACACCCTCTTTTTTGTATTTCATTAATTGAATTTTGTTTGATTAATGAAGTTCTGGTACAGAAAAACCCCCGCCTTCTTTAAAATATCATGAACAGTTGCTGTGGGTTGAGCTCCTTTTTCAAGGAAATAGAGAATGGCGGGAACATTTAAATAGGTTTGATTATTTATCGGATCATAAAAACCCACTTTTCGAAGATCTCTTCCCTCTCTTCGGGATCGAACATCAATTGCAACGATTCGATAAACGGCTCATTGGGATAGATGTAGTTAAATAATACCCCCCCCCCCTAGAAACGTATAAGAAGTTTTTCTTGACCGGCTCGAGAAAAAAAAATGATTAATTCAAAGTTATGTCTATGTATGGAATTATAATGTATGGAATTATAATGTACGGAATTAGAATGTCAAAAAGATCCATAAACCAGCAAATCGATTAGACATTTAACCCCGTCTTTTTTTTTCGAAAAAAAAAGAAGAAAAAAGCATTCGTACTCTCATAACTCAAGTCAAATAACTCTCAAAATGCTCAAAAAAAATCCTTAGGCATTCTTTTATTGAGTGGCTGTAAACCCCTTTTGTTCGTCTCGCTTAGAATCTATTTCGATTCTTCATTTTAATCCAGTTGTTGAGAAAATTGAAAAGGGTATTTCCTTGTTCTAGGATCTTTTATCTTTGCCTTGAATCATTGGGTTTAGACATTACTTCGGCGATATTTAATCATTTCAAAAATGGCAGCAACATGCCCTTTTTTCTCTTTTTCTTTCTATCAAAGAATCATATGAACGATTAATTCCCGCATGATACACTTTTGATCGAAAGAGTTTTACCAATTCCAATTCCAACAATTTTTCTTTTTGATTTGAAAATAGTTTGAATCGGATCCTTTCGATTTCTATATCACAAATAGACTTACGAAGTTGTTCCAACTTATTGATTTCCATTAACTAACCCTAGATCCTTGCCCCTGAAAATGGATGTTTCTCTTCGAGCTCCATCCTGTACTATTTCACATTACAACCCAACAAAAAGACGGATTATAATAGAACAAAGGATGTCGAGCAGAAAAAGCACCTTCATTTCTACATAACGGAAAGTGGTGGGTTTTGACATCCACAGCTGATCATGTCCTTCAAGTCGCACGTTGCTTTCTACCACATCGTTTCAAACGAAGTTTTACCATAACATCTCCCTTGAGTTTGGAGCATTGATTCAATTATGGAATCATGAATAGTCATTGGTTCAGTCGATACATAGTAATCTATCTATACTTTCTATATGAAATCAATTTCCTTCTATATGCTATATGAAATAAATAAAATTTAGGAAGAAAAAGCCTCAATAAGAATGCAAACTACCCCATATTGTATGATTGTCTGAATGCAATATTTTTTTATTTTTTTTTTACTTTTATTATACTTTTCTATGTCAATTAAACTTTTTGATTCTAATAATAAAAAAAAAAAATAAAGAATATCATTAATAATAATATTGCGAAAATACTAATAATATCACGAATATTATAAATAACACAAATAAACTAATCTTTTTGAATCTACCTTGCATCTTCAAATAACCCGATAGATCAAATAACTCGGTAGAATAGATCCAGCAATCTCACAGCTGTTCGAGTCCCAATCTTAATAAATCATTAAAAATCAAAAGCAAGAATCGCATTTTCTACAATATTTGACTGTTAGAAAGAAGGTTATTAAAAACAAAAAAAGAGCAATTTAGATTCGGATATGGTTATTCTGATATATAAATAGAGTATGCTCTGGGACGGAAGGATTCGAACCTCCGCATAGCGGGACCAAAACCCGTTGCCTTACCACTTGGCCACGCCCCATTTAGATTTCTATTTGAAACTACTAAACACTAATATGGGTATTCCTTGTTCGTCAATTCCAGTTCCAAATAGCTATAGCTATGGAATAGATTAGATTCTTGCTACGATTTTTGCACGTATGGATAGAGAATTAAATCGAATTTATTGATCATTACATAGAATTCAATTAAGATATTGTATGAAAGTATGATTTCTTCTTTGATTCTCTTGTAAGAATTGAAGGCTTTTTGATTGGGTGAGTTCAAAGAAGTATTGTTTAGTCTGCCTTATTTTCCTTTCCTCATTTTTTTCCTTATATCAAAAAACATATTAATAACTCAATCAAAATTATCTCCAAGAACAAAATTTTGTTATGCTTAATATCTTTAATTTGCTCTGTATCTGTTTTAATTCTGCCCTTTTTCGAGTAGTTTTTTATTCGCCAAATTGCCCGAGGCCTATGCTTTTTTGAATCCAATCGTAGATTTTATGCCAGTAATACCTGTTCTCTTTTTTCCTTAGCCTTTGTTGGCAAGCTGCTGTAAGTTTTCGATGAGATCCTTAAGACACACACATACTGTCCTAGAAAAATTCATGAGTGATTCAAGAAAAAAAAATTCTAACAATTGAAAAGATCAGATAAGTCTTACACTATGAACGAACCCTCAATTCAAAGATTGAAATTCTCGGATAGCCCTGATAAATCTGGATCATCCCATTTCCTCATTCTGACCCTTTTCGCCGAAGAACCCTATTTAGATTATAGTCTGCCACAATATATAATTGTTGGTATGAAAGAATTTTTTTTGTAATGAAAAACTAACTCTTATTACAAGTGAATTTCTGAAAATTCTTTTCGATTTCTAGAAATTCTAGAAATCACTTTATTTCTTGGTGTCAAAATCAAAATAAAATAGGATATGTGGTATAAAAACGGGGAATCTATTCTCTTCTTTTTCCAAAAAAATGCTCTTGGAGATTGTGTAATCCTGCCCCCCTACTCTTAAACTCTTTGTTTACACCGTAGTAATATTCTTTGTTTCTCTCTTCATCTTCGGATTCCTATTGGTATGATTGTAATCCTGGACGCGAAGAATAAAAAGGGGGAGATCCTTGCTTCATTTTTAGAAATGGTATTAGGATTTGATCCATTCCACTACCAAAAACCGAAACGGAAAGAGAGGGATTCGAACCCTCGGTACGAATAACTCGCACAACGGATTAGCAATCCGACGCTTTAGTCCGCTCAGCCATCTCTCCTAATTGAGAAAAGATAATTACTATGTTACAGCACGCAAAAAGAAAGGCTTGAAAAAAGCCCTTTTTTACTTTGTTATATAGATTATGTTATATAGATTATTATTTATCTATATAGAGTATTATTAATCCATAGATATATAGATTATTTATTTTATTATTATTATATAGATATAGATTTTATTATTATTATATAGATATAGATTAATTATATAGATATATCCAACTTTTCTATAGATATATAGAACTTTTATCAGTAATTCCATTTCATTTATATTATATCCTATATCATTTATATTTTTAAATAAAAAAATAAAACAAGGGCTCTAAAGAAATATCTCAAATAAAAAGAAAGAATAGCGCTTTGATTTCGCGCAAAAGGGACTTTTTTATTTCCAATTTCCACAGACCGGCCTGGTCCAGCACCCGGCCGGTCTCCTTTTTTATTTTCAACTCAAATAACTCATTTTTTCTATGATTCTGCGATCTGACTTGTTGTAATTGTAACAAAAAAATCTTGTTATTGCATTGAATCAACAATCAGAAGCAGAAGAAGTCCTATTTCCGTTCCTATGATATAGAATCAAAATATTATTTCTATTCTTTTTCTTTCTTCCTATTTCTTTTTATTTCCATTTATGTTATATTTTACTAGAATAACTAGAATAAATAATAAAAAAAAACTATGGATTTTTGCACAATCCATTTTTATGTTATTTATGTTATGACTAAGTCCTTTGTCGAATCCTATCTATCAAAACTCCTATAACACAAGTCTTCTGACAAAAGACGGCAAGGCCCTAATTTTCAGGATTTTTTAGGCTCCTATCTTGTAATCCTATCTTGATTACGCCCAATTCCCCTGTTCGACAAAAGGTCCCTTTATATACAATAAATACAATAATCGCATTATGAGCGGGTATAGTTTAGTGGTAAAAGTGTGATTCGTTCTATTAATCCCCCTAAGAGTTAAGGGGTCCCTCGGTTTGATTCATATTCCGAGCAAAAACTTTATTTCGGAAAAGGATTTAATCCTTTACCTCTCAACGAAAGATTTGAGGAAGAATATACATTCTCGTGATTTGGATCCAAGGGCCAATTAAATTATATATAATTTTAAAATTATATTCTAAATAAAAATTGAAAAGTTGGATTATGAAATTACGAAACATAATTTTTTTTGATCAATTGGAAGTATTCTATTGAATTGAATAAAGTACGAAAAGATCCATGGATAAAGATAGAAAAGTCTAATCGTAACTAAATCTTCAATTTTTTTTGATGGGATAGATTGAAGCAAAATAGCTATTAAACGATAACTTTGGTTTACTAGAGACATTTACATCTTGTTTTAGCTCGGCGGAAACAAAATGCTTTTCCCAAGGATTTTCTCAAATAGAAATAGAGAACGAAGTAACTAGAAAAATTGTTCTATTCTAATCCCATTCTTCTAGAAGGATCATCTAGAAAGCGAATTGTTTTGAATGCATTCAGACAGAAAAGCTAACATAGATGTTATGGGCCGAATTCTTATTTCATTTCGTTCCTGCCTTATCTTTATCTTATTTATATTCTATTTTATTTATTTCTTTTTTTTATTTATCCATC
>JBBHDX010000644.1:17500-25739 GCA_039519145.1 Kokia cookei
CCCCTTCCCTTGTTTTCAACCCAATGGAGAAACCCCCCTTTCTAATTTAGTGGATATACAAATAATGTATCAATTTGAAGTGATCTAAAGAAATCCTATGTTTGTATAAGAAAATGTAAGAAAATAAATCAAGACATATTTTTAGAATTCGAAATTCGAAATACTTTTTTGAAGTATGGTACAATTATGACAGAAATCGAAACGCTTTTTATATAACGTAACGTGTACAACCCAATATCTAGTTGGTTTGATAAACCCTTAAAACAAACGCAAAATGCTAACGATTAATACAAAGCTATACAAATTACATAAATCTCTTGAAATCGTTGGATGTGGTGCTGAAATTGTGATCTCTAAAAATCGTATTTTTTCATTCATTCAATTAATAAGCATTTTTTTATAGATTCATAAAAATCCTACAAAAGAATGAGAAATTAATCATTAAAAAATGCTAAAGAACCCTTTTTTGTTTTGTTGAATTTTATCTATGAATTGAAGTTACAACTAGTTAGTTTAGTTACAATAAAGGAGTTCTCTTTTAGGAAAACACAAACTAAAAAATCTCTATTGACGACCTAATTAAATAGAAAGGATAATTATTAAATAAATAAAATGATACAATAAATACTAAAGATTCCTTTTGAACCTTCAAATTGCTATTTCAACGAGTTTTTATTTATCAAAAAAAATGAAATGCTTCCTGACAAATTTGACATTTTCCATTGAATTGACCCCTTCACCTTCAATCTCGACGATTGATTAAAAAATGGGTTATTATGATTTCGAGCAAGCCGCTATGGTGAAATCGGTAGACACGCTGCTCTTAGGAAGCAGTGCTAGAGCATCTCGGTTCGAGTCCGAGTGGCGGCATAGTATCTTCTAAAAGAGATAGAATAAGTCCTATAATGAAAATGAATTTCATTCCTGATTTCCATTCCATAAAATCTAGAAACCCTCGCTTTTTTCATAATTTTTATGATTTTTTCAACTTTAGAGCATATATTAACTCATATATCTTTTTCAGTCGTTTCAATTGTAATTACAATTCATTTTTTAACCTTATTCTTATTAGTAGATGAAGTCGTAGGACTATATGATTCATCAGAAAAGGGCATGATAGTCACCTTTTTCTGTATAACAGGATTATTAGTCACTCGTTGGATTTATTCAGGACATTTCCCATTAAGTGATTTATATGAATCATTAATCTTTCTTTCATGGGGTTTCTCCCTTATTCATATGGTTTCCTATTTAAAATTTAAAAAGCGCAAAAATAATTTAAGTGCAATAACCGCACCAAGTGCTATTTTTACCCAAGGCTTTGCCACTTCGGGTCTTTTAACCAAAATGAATCAATCCGCAATATTAGCACCCGCTCTCCAATCCCAGTGGTTAATGATGCACGTAAGTATGATGGTATTAGGCTATGCAGCTCTTTTATGTGGATCATTATTATCAGTCGCTCTTCTAGTCATTACATTTCGAAAGGCTATAAAGATTATTGGTGAAAACAATAATTTTTCATTTTCATTTGGGAAAATCCAATACATGAATGAAAGAAGCAATGTTTTACTAAACACTTATTTTCTTTCTTCTAAAAATTATTACAGATATCAATTGACTCACCAATTGGATCGTTGGAGTTATCGTATTATTAGTCTCGGGTTTATCTTTTTAACCATAGGAATTCTTTCGGGAGCCGTATGGGCTAATGAGGCGTGGGGATCATATTGGAATTGGGACCCAAAGGAAACTTGGGCGTTTATTACTTGGAGCGTATTCGCGATTTATTTCCATACCCGAACAAATACAAATTTGGAAGGTGTAAATTCCGCACTTGTGGCTTCTATGGGATTTCTTATAATTTGGATATGCTATTTTGGGGTCAATCTATTAGGAATAGGTTTACATAGTTATGGTTCATTTACATTAAATTAACATCTAATTGAATTGAATAAAGGGGCTAGGCCTAACAAATACTAACACAGGACGGCGTATATATTATATATATTATATATAAGTATAAGAAAACTTATTGTAAGCTGTCAAGAACCTTTTGAATCGCTCCACTACTTGATTCAAAAGGTTCTAACAAAAGCCAAAGATGTCTGATTAAAATTCAATTTAATGCTTTTACCTTTTTTACTTAACTTAAACTTAAGAGAAGAAAAAAGACTTCTTTTTTTTTTCTTTTTCATTGTACAACGAACAATTTTAAAAACCATAGGATTACTTTTTGATTTTTTTTTCATGTTTCATGAAAACTATCTATAAAAATAATTATATAGAATAGTTTCGACCTTCTCACCTGATAATGAGAGGACGAAATCCGGATAAATACCAATACCTATTACTGGTAGAAAGATAGAGATCGAAACAAATAACTCTCGTGGTCCAGAATCAAAAAAATAAGAACTTGGAGCATTAAATAGCTTGTATCCATAGAACATTTGACGTGACATAGATAATGAATAAATAGGAGTTAATATCATTCCAATTGCCATTACGAAAGTTATTAGTATTTTTGGCATTAAAAAATATTTTTGGCTGGTAATTATTCCAAAAAAGACTATGAATTCTGCAACAAAACCACTCATGCCCGGTAATGCAAGAGAAGCCATGGATAAGATACTGAACATCGTAAATATTTTGGGAATCGAAATGGCCGTTCCGCCCATTTCGTCGAGATAAACAAGACGCATTCTATCATAACTCGTTCCTGCCAAGAAAAAAAGTGCAGCACCGATAAAGCCATGAGATATTATTTGTAAAATAGCTCCGTTGAGTCCCGTATCAGTTATCGAACCAATTCCTATAATTATGAAACCCATATGAGATACGGAGGAATAGGCTATTCTTTTTTTTAAATTCCGTTGACCAAGAGATGTTGAAGCTGCATAAATTATTTGCATTGTACCCACTATTATCAACCAGGGAGAAAATATGGAATGCGCATGGGGTAATAATTCCATATTGATCCGAACTAATCCATATGCTCCCATTTTTAATAAAATTCCGGCTAGAAGCATACAAGTACTGTAATGGGCCTCCCCGTGGGTATCCGGTAACCACGTATGTAAGGGTATAATCGGCGATTTGACAGCAAAAGCAATAAGAAATCCAATATAGAATATCATTTCCAGTGCGACAGGATATGATTGATTAGCTAATGTTTCAAAATTTAATGTTGGTTCATTAGAACCGTATAAACCGAGACCCAAAACTCCTATTAATAGAAAAACGGAACCCCCTGCAGTGTACAAAATAAATTTTGTAGCCGAGTACAGACGTTTCTTTCCCCCCCACATGGATAGAAGTAGATAAACGGGAATTAATTCGAACTCCCACATGATGAAAAAAAGTAAAAGGTCTCGAGAAGAAAATGATCCTATTTGACCACTGTACATTGCTAGCATCAGGAAATGAAATAATCGCGAATCTCGAGTAACTGGCCAAGCCGCCAAAGTAGCTAAGGTGGTGATAAATCCTGTCAGTAAAATGGGCCCTATAGAAAGTCCATCTATTCCCAATCTCCAGTAAAAATCAAAAAAATTTATCCATTTATAATCTTCCGCCAGCTGGATTAATGGATCGTCCAATCGGAAATGATAACAAAATGCATAGGTTGTTAGAAGGAGTTCGAAAATGCATATACATATAGTATACCACTTAATTAGCTTATTTCCTTTATGAGGAAGAAAGAAAAGTAAAGAACCCGCAGATATTGGTAAAAATACAATCATTGTTAACCAAGGAAAATAATTCGTGGTAAAGACAAGATACGCTTGGACCAGAAAAACCCGTGCTCAGAAAGGTTTTTTTTGAGCACAGGTTTTTTCAGTAAAAAAAATCAAATGAATTCAAAATGTATTCAACTAGGGTTTTCTGGACCGTATCAATAAGCTAGACCCATACTTCGAGTTGTTTCATGCCATAAATAAACTCGAACGCTCAAGAAATCCGTTGGACAAGCGGATTCACATCTCTTACAACCAACACAATCTTCTGTTCTTGGAGCGGAAGCAATTTGCTTAGCTTTACATCCATCCCAAGGTATCATTTCTAACACATCGGTGGGGCAGGCTCGGACACATTGAGTACACCCGATACATGTATCATAAATTTTTACTGAATGTGACATGGGATCTATAAATTTTTGAACATCATAAAATTTCAATCTAGTAAACTTGTAAATAAATATAGTTAAACACCAGATGAATCAACGATTTACCAGAAATTTTCTAATCAATTTCCTTCGGGATCAACTCATAAGAAAGGACCAAGATACTTTGATTTCTTACGTTTTCGAAAACATGATGTAGATTCCAACATATTGTACATGCTAATTCAAATTGGTGAATCTTATAATTTAATATTATTTAATATTATTGATATTACTTATTCAACAAAGTTGATTGATTGATACGCGTTGATTTTCTGTTACGATAAATCGAGGACACAATAGCTGATCCAATAGCTGCTTCAGCGGCTGCAATAGCTATAACAAAAATTGAGAAGATATTTCCTTTTAATTGCCGACTATCAAAAAAATCAGAAAATGTTACAAAATTTATATTAACCGCATTCAGTATAAGTTCAAGACACATAAGGGCCCTAACCATATTTCGACTCGTGATCAATCCATAAATACCGATAGAAAATAAATAGGCACTCAAAACAAGTATATGTTCGAGCATCATTGACCAACTCCTTATCAATTTTGATTCATTATTAATATGAACAATAATTCAACAGATTTGATTGACTAGAGTATAACAAAAAAAAGAATCTATTGGAAATATATCGAATAAACGAATTTATATTTTATACACGAGCAATATTCAAATAGAATTCAAAGAAAATGGATGTGATAAGACAGAAAAAACGGAAAAGGGTTTAATTTTGATTGCTTGCTATTCCTAGTTAGAAAGATTTATTACTGACGAGCCACAGCAATTGCACCTATCAAAGCAACTAAAAGAATTATTGAAATGAATTCAAATGGAAGAAAAAAATCGGTTGCTAAATGAATTCCAATTTGTTGACTATTACTTATCAAATCTTGTTCTATAATTTGATTTGATCTTGTAGTCCAAATAATCCCGTACCATGATGTATCTAATATAGTAGTAATTAGCGAAACAAGAATACTTGTACAAACCAACGAAGTAAGGCCATTCCCAATGGTCCACAGATTAAAATCTTTATAATATTCTGAACCATTCATGAACATCACAGCAAATAGGATTAAAACATTTATGGCTCCCACATAAATAAGGAGCTGGGCAGCAGCTACAAAATAAGAATTTGAGAGAATATAAAATAAGGATATACAAACAAGAACCAATCCCAATGAAAAGGCAGAATAAATTGGATTGGTAAGTAATACCACTCCCAGGCCTCCTAATATAAGACCCGATCCCAGAAAAACTAAAAGAAAATCGTGTATTGGTCCAGGCAAATCCATTCTGTGTAAAATAAGAGATAAATAAATCGAAATGCTTTTCATGATCTTATTGACCCGACCGGGAATTTTTTTTTACGATACGTTCCTAATTAAATAAAATCCTAATCTATTAGGCGTGAATTGCTCTAAGCACAATTATTGGACAGTTTCGTTTTTGATTCTTTTTTTGTTTGTTCAAAAGAAAGGGGTATTTTGTTTTTTGAAACTATATATTTCGAAATAATTACGAATATATTAATATATTTTCAATAAAAAGGAATCCGAAATTCTTATCAACCAGTTAATTTGTAATTGAATTTTTATTTATTGACCAAAGGCCTCATTCTTTTTTTTAATTCAAACCAAACAGTCTTTTAACTTAAACCAAAACGGAACCTTAAAAGAATGAATAGGAAATTTCTCTTTACTTTAATAGAACAGGAGGTTTACTTACTGAGTTTTTCTGAGTTTTTCTTTGAATTGAATTCAAAATTGTTCGAATTGTATAATCGTCAATTACTGACATTGGTAACCGGCCCAAAGCAATTTGATTATAATTCAATTCGTGACGGTCGTAAGTAGAAAGTTCATATTCTTCAGTCATTGATAAACAATTTGTTGGACAATACTCAACGCAGTTACCACAAAATATACAAATTCCGAAATCAATACTGTAATTAAGCAATCGTTTTTTTCGAATATCCGTTTCAAATTTCCAATCAACAACAGGTAGATCTATAGGGCATACACGAACACATACTTCACAAGCAATGCATTTATCAAATTCAAAATGGATTCGCCCGCGGAAACGCTCTGATGTGATTAATTTTTCATAAGGATATTGAATAGTTACGGGTAAACGATTTGCGTGGGATAAGGTAATCATGAAACCTTGACCAATGTACCTTGCTGCTCGGACTGTTTGGTGGCCATAATTCATGAACCCAGTTACCATAGGGAACATATCGTGAATATCTATGAATAATTTTATGTTTGTTTCTTTCTCTTGTTTGAACCAAGTCATGAATCTCATATTCTTTTTTTCTTTACAGTGAAAGAAGTTGGAAAGAAGTTGTTAATAATAGATTACCGAGAGAAATGGGTAAAAGAAATTTCCACCCGAGATTTAATAATTGGTCCATTCTTAACCTAGGTAAAGTCCATCGTGTTGCGATAGAAATAAACAAAAACAAATAAGTTTTAGCTAATGTAATAAAGATACCAATTGTCGTTCCAATGATTCCATTTATTTTATTTATTTCAAATAGCTCAGGGACGAATACGTACGGAATGGAAATATTCCAACCCCCCAAGTAAAGAACTGTTACAAATAACGAAGAAAGTAATAGATTTAGATAGGAAGCAACGTAAAATAAACCAAATTTGATACCTGAATATTCGGTTTGATACCCTGCTACTAATTCTTCCTCCGCTTCTGGTAAATCAAAAGGTAATCTCTCACATTCTGCTAGAGAAGAAATTAGAAAAACGATAAACCCTATTGGCTGACGCCACAAATTCCATCCCCAAAAACCATATTTTGATTGCACCTCAACTATATCAACTGTACTTGAACTGTTAGATAATTATAGTCGATGATAACATCACTGTTTCCATCGCTAGTCCAAAACCGTACATGAGATTTTCACCTCATACGGCTCCTCGTGGGTCACAAATAAATTTTAGGACCGAATCAGTATTATTTATCTTCGTATGGTTGTAGAATAGATAGAGAAAAAATAGATTGGAAGGTCCAAAATTATACCAATGGAATTCTGTCTGCTATATTCTGAAGAATAAAAAAAAGCGCTTCTGAATTGATCTCGCCCGTTCATAATTTCAATTTTTATTTGTTGAGTAATAACTTAAGCCTTCAATAAAATACTTCTTGTAGAATATCAATAGATATTTCAACCCATTGTTTTCTATTACGAAAAAAATGAAACATTACATTAGCTCATAAATCAGGAAGATCTCTCTATATCTATGAAAGAAAGAATAAAAAAAAAGATTTCTTTTTTATTCTTTATTGTTTCTTTTTCGTTCCTATTCTGCTTTCGGATCTGATAAAACCACGAATGGGGGCTTAAACTAAAAAATAGTAAAGGATTATTTCGTTCCTGATAGTCATTACTTTAATCGGCAGATAGGAGGATACTCTGGACCGGAATCATGGGGAGTACTGCTTAGTCATTTCTACGAATTTAAAGCCCCAATTAATATTCTTTTTATGTTATCCAGAAGTCTCTTTTTATATAATTTACATAATCTCCATTACCAATCCTTTATGTATTTTGGTGTTCCTAACCATCCGCTCGTTTTTTGTTCAACCCCCCGTTTGTTTAGCAATACATGTATGGGAATCCATACAAAGAATAGCGAAAACTCTATACGGTTGATCTTTTGAGCCCGCTTCAAGCTAGATTGACTAATCAACCCGTCTTGGGGTAAAGACTTCTTCCGCTTACGTTTTCTTCCACTTAACTCTTGTACATAGGAAATGAGATTCGATTTTTTTGTTTAATTTACTGCGAATTTATAAGCTGCTTTCTTTCACTCATATATAACTATCTAATTTAGTTTATCAACCTGAACTGAAGGATAATAAAAAACGAAGATATCTATTCAATCCATTCAACTTATTTTCTAGAACGAAAGGAATAGGTAAAATAAAAGTTTCTATTTCAACGAATCGCACGTAGAGATATTGATAAAACACATAGAGTTAATGGTATTTCATAACTAATCGATTGAGCAGCAGCTCACAGCCCACCTAAAAAGGAATATTTATTA
>JBBHDX010000645.1:0-25721 GCA_039519145.1 Kokia cookei
ATGTTGCTCCTGCATCTTTAGTCCAAGTCCAAATGGCATAACTTTGTAGGAAAAGGTTCCCCACATGGTAACGAATGTAGTTTTATCCATATCCTCAGGATGCATCTTTATCTGATTCTACTCGAAAAAAAACCATCCATAAAAAGAATGACCTGTTGTATTGGTCACCAATGAGTTAATTAGCGGGAAATTGCCTTTAAAACTAGCCTTGTTTAAGTCTCGATAATCCACGCACATTCGCACCTTCTCATCCTTCTTAGGAACTGACACTATATTTGCTACCCATTCTGAGTATTTTACCACTTGTAAGAAACCAACATCAAACTGTTTTCTGACCACTTCTTTTATCTTCAACAGTACATCAAGTCTCATTCTTCGAAGCTTCTGTTGGATCAGTTTACATTCTTATCTTATGGGGAGCTTGTGTACCACGATATTAGTACTTAGATCGAGCATATCTTGATATGACCACGCAAATACATCTTTGAACTCCTGAAATAAATCAATGAGACCTCGCCTGGTTTTTGCAAAGATATAGGTCCCAATCTTCACCTCTCTTTTGTCAATTTCATCCGCTAAACTCACAACTTCTATTGATCTTTGTGAGGTAGGATTTGTTTCTCGTCTTGCTCAACCATCCATAGCAAATTAGGAGATAAAATACAATCTTGAGCATCTTTGAAATCTTAAGATTCTACTGAACACACATCCTGATCAAATGAGGCTTTAGGTCGGCAACGATGTTACTTATATCATTGATATCTAGGGACTTATCATATGGACAAAAAAGATCCAAAGAATAAATGAATTTAATAATGGTTTCTTACAGTATGAGATGAATGAAAAGAATAATAAGAATGTTTGCCAATTTGGTTGAAAGAAAATGCATCATTTTTATTGGAATAAAAGCTAGCGATTATGCGCCCTTTACAAAAAGATCCCTATTGCTCTTGGGCTTAGAGTAACAAACGTGTTCTGAACATTAATCTAGAAAATTCCTAAAAATTACAGGAAAATCTTTCGTAGTCCAGTTGTCCAAAATGCTTCCAAAGGCATAGGGACGAATTCTTGACAAGTTCCTTTGTTCGCTATTCTCCTTGGCAATAGCATTGATGCTCAGGTTTTCCATTATTCCCACTATCTTATTTTCTGTCAGCTTTCACTCGGGGTTAATAATACCTCCCGACACGAATGTCTTCGATATATAGGGAAAGACCATAGGTTCAAATTTGATCTCTTCCTCGCCTTATTCGCGCTCTTCTTTTTCTTACCTTTTCTGCAATTGTTTTCTTCTTTGTCTTACATCCGGCCTGAATTCTAAGCCAAAGTGATCATGTTTATCTACCATACTCGCCTATGACCTTTCTTTGGAGATATCTTCCTAGTCCTCTTCCAGGTAAAGCTCCTCTTCCAATTGTCACTTTTAGACCCGTCCTGGTAGTTGCATACATCTTGGAGTTGGGCATCTTATTTCATTCAGCTACGAAGGTAGCATTTACAAACTCCAAAGATCTGAAGGAGCATTTAATGGTCTCCTCATCTGTACCAATATAAGGCGCATCACTAGTTACCGATGCAATGACATCCTCTTCAACATTTATTGTGATTAATCGACCCTTTGTCACCTATTTTAACTTTTGATGTAGCGATGATAGTACTATCCCTACCGAATGGATCCAAGGTCTTCCCAACAAGCAATTATAAGTGCGCCTGATGTCCATCACCAAAAAGTCCATCTCATACGTTTTTGGACCAATTAGGAATCGTATCTCAATTCTGCCCATCATTCATATTTCTGTTCCATCCAATGCCCTTGCTATGTTGTGGCATGTCTTCATGTGGAAGCTATCCATTGGTAACCTGTTCAGTGTCGTCAATGGTAGCACATACAAAAGCAGAGCCATTATCTATCAATACTTTCAGTAGTGTGTATCCTTTCTATCGAGTCATGATGTGTAGAGCTTTTGTGTAACACCCATACTCCGTAAATATCATCGGAACAGATACGAACTGTTACTATATAGTTCAGGACCTTTCTAAACTCAATTATTTAGATAACCAACAATTTAAATGGAATTATTAACAAACAGTCCTTAAATTTGCTTTTTAAAACTTTAAAATCAACTTCTGAAGCATTGGGGACTCATTTGCATTAATTTAGAAAGTTCACATAAGAATTGTATAATTTGAGAAACAAGGGTCACACAGTTGTGCGTTAGGCTGTGTGCCAGACTATGTGACCACTGTACCTTTCTAAAAAATTTCACACAGTCGTGGGTTTACCCGTGGGTCAGACCGTGCATTTAATTGAATTTGAGTCACACGCTCGTGTGTCTCTTTGTGTATAGGCCTATCTGTAGCTGTGAAAAAGGACCACATGGCCGTGGGTTTGGGCCGTGTCCTAGGCTGTGTAAGCCTTGCAGCTAGCACGCCCGTGCAAGTCCCAAAATTTCGTAAAATACCCTCAAGATATCACAACTTTAACTACTCAAATTCTACACCAATCCAACATTACAATTACCACTCAAACAACATGGACAATACCAAAACATGCACAATCTTCATGCTAGTCTCTTTTAAAATAACATTACTATCCACACCAAAAATTCATCTTAAAGAACCTTACAACTATAAACCAAAAGAGATGGACACACATTATACAAAACTTAGTTAGGATCATATCTATACAATTGAGACCACCTATGCACATGCCATATTTAACCTAAGGTTAAGCATCAAAAGTATCGAGATGATGGTCGAAATTGTGTCTGCTCTAGCGGTTCAATCGTGAAGGAATCAAAAGATCAAAATCTACAACACAGAAAAGGAAGTAGGTAAGTAATACGGTTATGAAATAATCCTCCCAATGAGTCACTTGCAAAATAATTTATGTACTCCTACAAACTTTTCAAACACAAGAACATTTCAATTAACACTAATGAAACTTCATTGTTTATACTTGTCAATTAAGTCTTCATTTTTAGCTCGTTATCATATTTATGGGTTTACGCTCGCTAGCTTGTACACGTTTATGCTCGTCAGCTTATTTATACGTTTACGCTCACCAGCTTGCACAGATCTATGCTCATCAACTTATTTATGCGTTTACGCTCGCTAGCTTGCACACGTTTACGCTCATCAGCTTAATTATGCGTTTACGCTCGCCAACTTGCACACGTTTATGCACGTAAGCTTAATTATGCGTTTACGCTCGCTAGCTTGCATGTTTATGCTCGTCAGCTTAATTATACGTTTACGCATCATAATTCTAGTATTTCTTACGAAATAGACATAAATAAAATAAGGCTAAGCAACTTACATGATAAAGGCATCTCAATACCTCTTTATTCATCAAAAAAAAAAAACACTTTAATCTTCCTTTCCAAATTGGATCAATTGTTTAAAAATGTTCAAGTGCTACCGTCGTTAATGGTCTTTTTCATCTATAATTAAAGTTTACTCATCATAAAATTCTTCCTTAAAATATTTAATCACATTGTATCGTCTTTGATCGAGGAATTTTCAACTTTATAAACATAAATTTAATCGTTTTTAAAATGTGATATCATAAAATTATAAAAATCAAATCTTGACATTTACTTCTTCTTTTTCTTATTTTCAAATTACAACTAAAAAGATTTTCAAGTGGTATGTATCCCTTCCCAAAGTTCACTTTTTTCATAATTTACAAGACAAAATATTAATGCATGGAACGACTTCTCTTAGCAGACTTTTCTAGTTGCTTTGCCTTTATTATATTCTTGCTTGATAGGATGTTCATCACTATTTAATATGCATTGCGTTGAATTGTGGGAGACCATGGAGTTACTATAAGAGGGGCTCTGCTACAATCCAAACAACTCATATTCCATATCAGTAGAGATACATTCATTTTGCTTCTAATTTACCATATTTCAATACATATATAGAGATGACAAGAGATGCCTGTAGTGGTGCTTATCACACTTGTGACAGTAGAAATGGTTGTTCTCAAGCAGGATCCTGCGGCGGTAAGAAGCTCAAGTTGTTTGGTTTTGAGCTTAGCCTCGTACGAACAATGGCAACTTCCTCAAAGGTTGCGTTGATGACGATGAAAGCATAAATTCATCGAGCAGGGCAGTCGGAGTAGACGATGGAGACAATACCGACGAGAAGAAATTCGAGTGCCGGTATTGTTTCAAGGAATTCGCGAACTCGCAGGCGCTGGGAGGTCATCAAAATGCTCACAAGAAAAGAGAGGATGAAGAAGAAAAGGTCGCAGCTTCAAGCCAAAAGAGCAGCCAGCATCTACTCTTATCTTCAGCCTTTGCAAGACAGCTGCTATCCTAATCACTTCACTTTTTACCAAGAGCCTCCTCAAATAAGTTTCAACCAATACCAGCAAGAAGGTGCCTCACAAATCATCCATTTCCAACAAGATTCCTCCATCTTCACCATAACACCAGCTGACAGCATCAAGCCATCAAAGCAATGGTGTAAATCCTGGATCTTCAGTTGGGCCTTAGCCTGCAGTCCACAATACATAGTTCCTCTGGAACTGGAGCATTTCAATGAATCAGAGTGAAGGTATACAGTGCCATGGTTTCTCCAATTATATGAATTCTTTCTACCTTTTGAACAAGAAAAGAAGAAGGAAACCCAAATTCCATCTTTGAGAGAGCATCTCAATTTTATGACGACAAAGCAATACATACACATGCTGTATAGATACTTTTCACATGTAGCCAAGCACAGAGCTATCGGTAGTTCTAAATTTTGATCACAAATTACATCGCAGAGTGTTGCGAATGTTATATAAATGGTGAAGGTAATTAAAAGATGGCTCCAGTGGTTAAGCGAATGTTATTCATCTTAGAAAATTCGAGTTCGAGTACTAGTGTATGCAAGGTGTGTGTGCGTTGTCAAAGGGTTAAGATAGTATGAACAGATACTACCATGTAATCAAACCAATATATTCAAAAAAAAAATTTATAACCCTAATACCCCTCTTGCAGTAGATATCTGTATTCCTGAATCCTTTATGGTATTGGGTTTGTGAATTCCATGTATAAAGATTGAAGCTGCTATCATTTAATCGCATAATTTTGTGTTCATCGATAAACTAATTCAAAGGGCACATGAGAACAGCAAAACCATTATTACATCACTTGTTAATTCTGAAGCAACCCTCCAATTGTTTTCATTTTCAAAATTGAATAAATTGATCCCTCTCAATCAAACTAAAATTCTTGTCAGCTTTGAAAGTGAGCAACTAAGGATAATTAGACAAATGATAAAATACGATAATACTTCTGTATATAAAATTGTTTATGGGTCAGATCAGATCGAATTCAAGTTGGACTTAAACACAATAGTATTATACTTTACGATTACTCAAATTTAACCTAACTTGAAATATGAATCTAAAATTTTGTTTAAGCCTACCTATATTAGTAAATCACTCACTTAAGTTCATTTTAAGTCTACTCGTGTTATTTTTAAATATTTATAATTATTTTTAATTTAATAATTTTATTTTTATTTATTAAAATTTTAGATATAGACATGTTTACATTATAATATTATAATTTTTATGTATTATAAAATACACAAAATATAAAAATAATATAATATAATATATTACGAATTTAGAAAATAGAGTCAGCACTTTAAATATTTGAGCCCAAACTTAATTCATATTTTAAATGATCTAATTTTTTATCCAATCTTATTTTTTAAATCAAATATTTTTCGGAAATCTCAAATTTATTCAAACCTTTCATTTATGAAGTGGCCAAACCCAAATCCTAAACTGGCCCCAGACCTTTCATTTAGGTAGCTGCTTTATTATTTTCCAGCCTCTGCCCAATAACTTGCCATAATTTGGGAAAATCTTATCAACAGAGAAAAAATACATCCCCAATACCCATCAGCCCACATATCCAAAGTCTTGGTTTATAATCCGCAGAATAAAAATATGGGGAGGAAAACTGCATTGCCATTACACACAGCAAGAGGCAAAAGAAACAAAAGTGTCATTAGCAATATTTGGCCAAAACACAACTACTAAAAGATGTAGAAAAGAAGGAAACCTTGTAGCTCTCACAAAGCACAGCATTTCTCCAGGGAACCTAATGTGTGCAGCTCTGCAAATCTCAACAATGTAATTAGTTAAGCAACCTCAGCTTAATATAAAAGTGGCAGCTTCTCAAAAATTTGGAGGGCACTCTTCCATGTCTTTATGGTCGGTGAAATGAGGAGGAACACTTGTCAAATGCCAATCATAGGGCAGAATATGTATAGAAATTACAAGCATACGGTAGATGAAGATGACATGCCTCACAATAGCTTTCCATCAAGATAGTATATGGTAAATGAGCTGAGAATAAAACTACCAAACATTTCATTTTCAAAGTTTAACAATGCTAAATGCATACAAACATAGATACTAGGGCTTTCTACCAGCAATAGCATGCACTTATTCGTTGAGGAGAATTCCCCAAAAGTAGCAATGGATCGCAACAGAATCATACGAGTAGATGCACTAAATTTCCACAAGAGAAATGCAAGGTTGGAATAGGGAGAGAGATGTCCAATCGGCTGCATGCGGTATCCATATGTTGAAATGCATATATATATTCAGAGGAAGAAAACCAGTGTGGGAGAAAGACAGTGGATCAGCCATATCTGCATGTACCATTACTCAAACTTAATGGAGTCATCTGAAAAATTCAATCATTAACACTCCCAACATAAAATGAATAAGACGTAAACAATGGGTTGCTGAGACATGAATAATCAAGGGTAGGATAACACTGGCAGCAAGAGAAACACATTCCCTCTATAAAATCTACACCGAGAAGGCCACATGGTCTTAAACAAGTTCAAAACAGAAGTCCAGTCCTTAAGCTTCTCTGCACATGAATTTATATCAAGCTCAATTCATTGCATTAAAATGAGAAAGAATCACTTTAATATGAATAAACAAAAACAGAAAGAAAATATATATGGGATCACAAGTCCGACCCATCCAAAACTTGGTCAGCAACCAAACTATATATTTACAAATCTAAGGGATTTGTCAGTGAACAAAATATACAGAGAACTGTGAAGGAAATCAAAGGGAAAGGTGGCTGAAATCATGGGCAAATACAGATCCCAACTTTGCTGCTGAGTCATGGTGTACTCTTCAGCTTCCTTCTTTGGCACTGTTTTTTGGAGTTCTTTTTCTGGTTTGTTTTGGGTAGGCGTTAATTTTAAATTTTGACGTAAGTTAGATAACTGTTTCAATTCGGTAGTTTCAAAAGGAAATCAGGAGAAGCTATGGATATTAAGACCAAAAAAGCTCAAGTTTTCTTTGGTTTCATACGTCAAAATTTTACACAACCGTTTGAGATTTAAAGTTTATTTCCATCACACGATTCTTGCAAAATTATTTACGTAATTTAAAAAAATTAATGACAAATTTGACCAATAATATTTGTATAATTTATCAAAATGATCTTAATTGCATTTTGAGTTTTTTTTTTTTGCCCTTAACTTTTGTTTTTTTTTTTCAATTTGTTTTTTTTTTAATAAATTTAATGAAAAATCACGTACAAAAAAAAGTTAACAGGGATTATGTGGAATTTTTATATAGAATATTTTTAATGAAATGTAATTTATTACTTAGATAACTCAATAAAATAATTACATGTGAAAAATAATAAAATAAACAAATAATAAATTAAATTAAAAAACAACTTTTAATTTAAAAAATAAACGTAATTATCTAAAAAAATTAACTCAGTTAAAAAAATTTCTCAATAACCTTGAATTTATTAAGTAAAATTGTTAGAAAAAGCATATTGAAAAAAAAAAAGGAAAAAAAGTTGATGACAAAAAAAAAGCTTAAAAATACAATTAAGATAATTTTGACAAAACATGCAAATTTTAGTGACCAAATTTATCATTAAGCCTAAAAAATTGCCGCCTCACCAATTAAAAGCACTTAAAATTTTATTAAAAATTATAAAAGATTATATAAATTTTAAAAACTTATAAAAATATATAAGTATATAAATATGGTGAACCGTTATAAAATAATTATATAAATTGTAAAAGTATTATAATTACAAAAAAAAAATGATGCATATCTCTTCATTGTTTGGATTATTTGCTTAAATTTGAAAGTTCGTTTCTATCTCTGAATTGAGTTTTCTTTTTAAGAAATATATTTTAAAAGAGTTACTAGTTTTTTCAATCGAATATATAAATGGACCTTTTGGGAGTAATAATATTTTGTCCAAGGGTAGTCAATCACTTTTTACTTTTAATAGATATTATAAGAACCGAATCGAATCAAATACATGAATCAATTAAACTAAAAATTAATTAATTATTCGGTTATGTAGAAGTATTAGTTGGTTAGTAATGTATAAAGTTAGTTAAATTAGCTCGCAAATGGCTTATATATATATATATGTACATAAATAATGTTTGTAAATTCTTAAAGATCATGTTTTTTTTTTCTCTTGATTCTCTCATCAATCATCCATCATCATCATCATTTTAATATGGTATCAGAGTTTCTCAAAACTTCAATATGTATTTTGATTGTTGATCAATTCTTGATTAGTGTTTTCTAATAACAGTACTCTGATTGCGAAGGAATTTTGCTTAACTAGTTTAGTTCATTTTTGTTTAAAAAGGAAGGTTTGGATTGAAAGAGTTAAATTCAAGTGAAAGAAGTACTAAGTACTTAATTTAGATGTTTGAGTATTTATGTTTAATAAGAAATTACTAAGGGCTTATAATGAAACAAACATAGATAATTTTTATATAATAGATAAATGTTTTTATATTTTTAAATATTATTAGTTATATTAATAACATATAAAATTTAATTAATATTTTATGTATGATTAATTAAAATATCTTTAGATATTAGTTTTATGAAAATAATTTAAAAATTTATTCTTAAATATAAAAAGTAAGATTAATAATTAAGGATTATAATACCATATATTTTTTATTATTATATATGTTTTTAATATTAGTTTGCTCAATTAAATAATATAATATTTTATTAGACAACTCAACAAACAATAGTTTTTCTTCTTTTGTTTAGTTACTATAGTATTTCATTCCAACTAATTTAAAGAAATATTAACATAAATATCTAATTCAAATATTTATTTAAATGCACATTTTAAGAATTCAAAAAATTCAACTAAATAAATCTCAAAGGTTGGTTAAAGGGTATTTGTAGACTTGATCATAGGCCGGGTCATCTGACTTGACCCAAAAACTCGTCCGAAAAATGAGAGGGTTTAGATAAAAATATAAGCTCGAAAAATGGGCTTGAAAAAAAAAACGGAGGGCCCATTTTTTAAACAGGTCGGGCTTTGGGTATGATTTTTTGGCCCGAGCCCGACCAGACCCGAATAAATTAACCATTTTTAATAAAAAAATTATATTATTGTTTTTCGTGTTGTTTTTTTATTGTTTTGGTTGTTGTTTTTTATTGTTTTTTGTGTTTTTTTATTGTTTTGGTGTTTTTTTTATTGTTTTAGTTGTTATTTTCGTGTTTGCTTTTGCTGTTATTTTTATTGCTGTTTTTGCTGTTATTTTTGTTGCTGTTTTTAATTTTGTTTGCTGTTATTTTTGCTGTTGTTTTGATTGTTATTTTTATTGTTTGAATGTTATTTTTTATACGTTTTTACTATTCTTTCGGTTTCAGGTTTAATATTATTTGAATATTGTAAAACTTATGTTTTATTGGTAATTTTTTTATTAATTTATTTGCAACTATCTTAATATAAAAAAATTTTAAAGTATTTTAAATTTATTTATTTTTTAATGTTTTTTTAATGTTTTTAAGTGTATTTGATATATTATATATTTTTTAAATTTGTTGTATGTAATAAAATAATCTAAAAAATTAATACGGATTGAGCGAGGTCGGGCTTGAGTTTGACTGTTATAATTCAGGTCGGATTTAGATAATATTTTAGGCCCATTTTTCGGGTCAGACTGAGCTCGAGCCTAACACTTGAATCTAAAATTTTATTGAAATCTAACCACAACCCGACCCAACCCGACCGATGATCAGCTCTAGAATATCTGTATGGAGTGGCGTATGTTCTTTTGTTCTGCTTCTATTTTGTATTACGCACATTTCTTTTGGTTTTCTTATGAATAACATATATTGGTTGTCGGCTTTGGTCCAATTATCCAAGCCACAAGCACAAGAGAGGCTCCAATTAAGTATGGCGCACGTTTATAACACTCCATGGAGCATGGATCTTGTGTGTTGCACACGGCATCCTTCACTGAACGGGTGTGTTGTGGCATCATCTTAGCCGTTTGTTAGCTTATAAACATGCCATTCAGCTAATTGCAACCAAATATTGTCTTTTTTTTTTTTTAAAACCCCAATCTGAATATATAGATTTATCTAAAATTTTAAATTCCCTTATTATTTACAAATATTTGAGATATTTAATTTCTATATTTTTACAAGGTTATTAATTAGTCCAAATAGTTAATAATATTAACTTTTCAATTAAATTATTATGTGATTATATATAACTTGAATACTATAAGTGTTTTAAAGGCTAACACATGACTTTGTATTTCTTTAAGGTTTGCGTTGCCTTTTTTTACTTTATATGACAATGGTCAAATTTCAATTTAAACCTCTAGACTATATTGAAATTTAAGATTTAATTTATATACTTCAATTTTACAGTTTCATTAATTAATTTAAATAGTTATTATTGTCAACTATTTCAATCAAAATGTCGTGTCACTTTTATTTCAAGAATACTATTCTAGCAAAAAAATTATCATTATGATTTTGAATGAATGTTTTTAAGGGAAAAATCCAAATCAATATTTCAACCTTTTTATTATTATATGATTATAAAGTGAATTTAAAAAAATTAAAATTTCACGCCAAAAAAGTTAATAGAAAAATTTTAATGGCAGCAATAACTGAACTTAAATTTTTAAATCCGAAAAGTAGAGAATTATATTCCTGAAAATAAAAGCAGAATGAACTAAATTTCAAATGTACAAAACATATAAGGACTTAGAACATATTTTATCCTTCAAATTTTTACCCTATAATTTGATGCAAACAAAATAATTAACCCGTAGACCAAAAATCATACTAATAGCTCTTTAATTTCTTGACAAGCTTTAGTGTTAATGGTGACTGTACGGAATACATGGACAACTTTGGGCCTCGTGCGCCATGCACGCCTCCATCTACATCTTACCCTTTAGTGCTTGACATTCAACCAAGGCCGACCGATCTAGCTCTCCTGCCCTACCCTGCCTTCCACCACCTTCACCTTCACCCTCACCCTCACGTGCAAGGACACAACTCCCTCCAATGTTTCATGGCCTAGCTGAATTTTTAAAATACCTGTCTTCAGTTTCCAAACACACAAAACGTTCCCTGGTATTTTGACACAAGGCTACGACACCGCCATGACTCCACCACCATGAGTGGTGCACCGTCGTATGCGGGTAGAGCGAGATAGATTTTTATTTCAACAATGAATATAAAGCAATATGATAATTATTTGATTCGTTTAGCTACTTTTACTATATAAATTTGTCATTTTATCATTTTATAAATAATTATTAAAAAGTTAAACATGCAAAAATGTGCTATAGAAAAAAAAACCTAAATTCTTTTGCTTTTTTCTCTTTATCGAATTTTAAAAAAAATTAAAATCCATCTTTTTAAAAAATATGTTTAAATATTTATTTACTTTCTAAAATTAAAAAACGAATTAAGACAAAGCTGAGTAAATATAAATATATCCAACATCCATAAAAATAATAATGGGTTTTAATATTATACATAATGGTCAAGCCACAAAAAAATTACTTATATTATACAATTGATGCATTGATCCCACACAATATTTGAAAATGATCTCATAAAAAATATGTTTTCAAATTTTTTTGAAAATAATTATTTTATATAAGCAATGCATACTGCTCATTAGAATATGAACGTTTTATATAAGCAATGCATACTGCTCGTTAGAATATGAACGTAGAGAACGTGAGCTATATGTTTGAAATGCATACTCTTTGTTAATATAAAATGTAAGACCATTGCGTAAGACATGCATAATGTTTGTTAAAATGTGCGGGCTGAATTATTCACTTTTATAAATAATGGCAGCAAATGTATCTTTTGACTTTAGTTTTTGAATAAATAAGTATGAAAAGATAACAGGTGTGGCAATCCGATCAGGTTATTGACGAGTATAGTGGCTTGATCAGTAAACACAATGATGACGGGGGTCGAAATTTGACTAGATTGTTGATAAGTATGGTGACTCGACCAGTGAACACAAAGATGACGAGTGTGGCAACCCAATCAGGTTGGTGACGAGTATGGTGACCCGACCAAGTTGTTAGCGAGTATGGGGACCTGGCCAATAAACATAAGGCCCTTACGAAAAAATGAAAAAAAAAAATCAATTGAGCTCCTGCCCCAATTAAACACCAATCATTAACCAAAAAATCAATTAATTCCCTCCCTTAACAATTTTCCTCTTTGACCACATTGATCATTAAAATCAATTGATAGACTAATCAAATGACGACACGTAGTAATTTCTAATTTAACTTATATTTTTCTCATGAAAATCATAAAAAATCATATAAAAAAATATTAATATATTAAAATTGAATATAGAACCCTGTGTGTTGGCCTGATGGTCAAGAGTGTTCATTGTCCTAGGTATGGCCTGGGTTTGAGTCGCACTAATCATGTTGTTATTAGGGCTTTGCCTCTCCTTGTAATTCACCAAAACAAAAATAATATAAATTTATAAAAAAAGTTATAAAAAATCATAAAAACTTATAAATATTATAAAAACTTATAAAAATAAAATGTATTTAAAATATTTAAAATTTTCTATAAACTTATGAAAATTATAAAAAAAACATTCATAAAAACTTATAAATATGGTAAAAACTTCTAAAAATATTTAAAAAAATTTACTTCAATTTTTTTTTAATTATACTAATTTATACTAATTATAATAATTTATCCATAATTATAAAACTTATAAAAAATTCTAAATAAGTTCTCATGAAATATAAAATATAAAAAAAAATCATTTATTTCTTCCTCATTTTGGATTTTTAATTTCTAAAATCAAAATAAACACATAACATTAAATTAATCGTTGGATAATGAAATTTGGGTTTGATAAGATCTAACGTACTAAAAATAATTTATATCATACAGTTCTTAGCAAACAATTTTTAACTTTTTAAGGTTCAAATTATTATATTGTATTTAAAAAGCTGGAGATAAAAATTTTAAAAATAATAATAATTTATCAATAAAAGAAAGAGGATTCCGCAATTATCTTTATATTTGTAAAAGATCTATAACATTTTATTTAACATAAAAATGATCTTAACAATTTGACAACTATTTTTATTATCCAACAATTGATTTGATATCATGTATTTATTATGATTTTAGGGGTTTAAATGAATTTCTTTTTATAATTTTCAATTATATATATATATATAATTTTATATTTGTTATGATTTTTTAAATATTTATGAAAAAAAGATAAGATTAAATCAAAAGTTACCACATGTCCCCATTTGATTGGTCACCCAATTGATTTTAATGATCAATGAGATCAAAGAATAAAACAATTAATGTAGGGACTTAAGGCACCAACTCAATACGATGATGATGTTATATATATATATAATCATTAAAAAAACTTATTGAATTTAAAACACCATAAAGTTTAAATTTTAAAATTTATCATTTCAACTAAAGTTGCATTTAATTTGTTTTATAAACTTGTAATAAATATAATTTTACATAATTTTTACCCACATTATGAATGTTCTATAATTTAATTATAATAAAATCCCTTGTTGAGATTGATGTCATGAGTTAAATTGACATCAACTTATTAAAAAAAATTACTTTAAAAAATAATTTTAAAGAAAATAATAAATCTCGTGTTTTTTTTTTGTTTTACTATTTTTATATGAAGTATTCAAATAAAACAACTAAAAGACATTGCTTAAAAAAAATTCAAATGTCTAGGGATGGAACCGAAAATTAATAAAAGTTCATATATAAAAACTTTACCACTTCCTCTATAATTCAGTTGTAAATATTTTTTTTATAAATTATTTTTAATATAAAAATTTCCATTCATCTACGACATAATCCTAGTACATATAATGTTTAACTATTAAACCAATCACACAAATGCAACAAAATTTTTTTGAAAGAACAATTATCTATATTAAATTAACATAATCGAGATTTTGCTATTTTATTATTCTCAATAACAGGTAGTAGCTCTTTAGGAATGTCTTTAAAGACCCTCAATTAATACTTCTTGTTGTAGCTATCTTCGCAATAAGATCAACGACTTGATTCCTCTCTCTTGGAACACGCTTTATCTTCTAATGTTGTATAGCTTGTAGGCTCATGTGGATTCTTCGTAATAAAGCTGAAGATGAATATGCCAAATGAACATCTTGAATAGTTTTGACTACTTTCAAATTATCTGTATGAATCATAGCTTTTTTATATCCCCTTCCATGGATGAGAATTAGACCATTTAGAACACCCCAGAGTTCAACATAAAAAACTGAGTATAATCCCAAGTAGCAATTCAATCCAACGATCCATTCCTCTTCTCGCTTACACGCCACCCTTCCAAAAGTTGCAAATCTTGTATCTAACTTAATAATCCCATCAGCGTATAAATGGATCCAATTGTCTGTCAAAGAAGAATCATGAACCGCTTCAATGTGATTAGACAAGTCGCTCTTATGAGCTAAAAAATATTATTTTGCCCAACATATAGAAAATTTAATAGTTTCAACAAAGCTCCAAATTATTCCTTAAAAAATGAAAAAGATTTTGTTCTTCCATATGCGCCAAACAATTAAATCAAAGAGGCTTGACCCAAGTCACATTGTTTTTGTTATTTAGTTTTATAATTTCAACAAAATTTCAAATTTTCTTTTGGTGAAATAAAGCAATTACTTATCTAAAATACAATAAATTGTTCTAAGGGATTAAAAACACCCTTTTATCTTATCAGAATCAATGAGAGTTAAACTTTCCTTTATGGGAATAAAAAACTTGTAACTCTTCTTTATTGATCAAAGTCAACTTTGCTAATCAGTCTGCGACCTGATTGAGCTCTTTAGGAATATAACGCAAAAGCCATTGACTTTTTTTGAAATAAAATGCATTGTATTCTTTTGATCAATGCGAAGTTCGAAACAATATTAAAGTTACCTTATATGGGTTTCACAACTTCCAATTTATCAGATTGAATTATCACCTTATCGTAACCACCATATTGAATGAGTTTAAATCCCTTCAAGATTTCCAAAAATTTTGAATAAAAAATCGAACAATTTCCTAAATACATGTTATATTAAAAAATCCAATCATCATTGTCATCCCGCACTGTTCTCCCAGCAATTGCATTACTCGATTGCAATTGAATTGCACCATCAATATTCAACAACAGCCATTTGTCATTTGCCAAATCTCGAATGTACGTCTTATTGCTGTCATAAGAATTGGTACTAATGTTAAATCTTTAATGATTGATTTGTGATTATGATTTTATCCAAAATTTTATTTAATATGTAAACGGTAAGAAAGAAAAACATACCCTTATGAGTAAATTAATTGAGATTTAACATAATATATATTTAAAAATATAAAAATATAAATTTATCAAATTAAAAAATATATTCAAATTTTCAAATTTACTATTAGATAAACATATAACAAATTCGTGAATTTGAGAAATAATTCCGAATATTATATTTTTAAATATTTTACTACTCAAATTATAATATTTTAAATTTTAAATCCAAATTTTGAAAGTTAACTTTCCAATAATATTAATGTTAAAATATGTCTTTAAAAATTTAGAATTTAGTTCTTATATTTTTATTTTTAAGAATTTAGTTCTTATATTTTTTAGATTTGAAAATTTAGGTGTAATTTTTAATGCTGTAAAAATTATTTTGTTAAATTCAAGTTCATTACGAAATTATTTTTTTAGTTACATAATTATTGATTGAGTTTTTTTTTCAAAACGTTACAACAAAAAAGTTAATGTTAAATTTGAAATTAAAAAATAACAAAAATTAAAGTGGTAAAAATAAAAATATAAAAATTAGAGGAATAAATCTCAAAATTATACATGAACTTTGATTTAATGTGCAATTATAAACATAAATTTTAATTTGGTGCAATTATACATGAAACTTTAATTGTGATTTAAATATATACTTGAAACTTTAATTTTGATTTAATCATACACATTTAAAGAAATAAATACATCAATTTATTTTAATATTGGTTAAATATAATCATTATGTATGCAATATATAGCAATATATAGACATAAAATGATGTTATATCAATAATTGTGTTAATAATTTACAAGAATTTAATCAAATCAAAATTTCATATATAAAATTGTACAAAACCAAAATTCATGTATTTATGTATAATTTTGGGGTTTATCCCGAAATTAAATTTCAAATTTCAAATTTAGGGAAAATATTTTAACCGCATTGGGTAATAAGAAGAGATAAAAAGTAAAAAGTGAAAAACCAAACTTATAGTTTCGCCAACTTAAAAATGAGGCTTTAACCCCAAGGAATTCCCCAATTCCGGTAAACTTTACACACCAGGGTGCATTTTAGCAGGATACCCTCAAAAGGAAATGAAATTACAAAACTAACCCCAGAAATCACATAACCTGAACGTTAGAACCGGCCCTCTCCTTCCCTCACTCCCCAATATAAATTCTATATATCGCATGACGAAAACTCTCTCAACGCGTTCCCGGCGATTGGCATAGCAAAGAAGAAGCCTACCCGCCACGACAAAAATTAACTCCTTCCAAGCCAGTTGAAAAAGATTAAGGAAATCAATCGGGAATTCTTGGTATTAAACATTGAGCTCGCTCTGTGATGCGATCAATGGTGTTTTCCGGTGAGAGAGGGATGGCGATGGGACCCGAGAGATCAAAACCTCTTCACAATTTCAACCTTCCTTGTTTGAAGTGGGGCAATCGGAGATACCTCAGGTGTATGAAACTTGACGATGCTTCCACCGCCACCGACTCTTCCGCCGCCCCCCCTGCTGATCACAACCAGCATTGTCGTCGCCGTGTCCTTCAAAGACGCCGATCTCCCCCCTCCAAGTTTGACAGTTTGATGGTTGGTGGAATGCGGCGGCGCGAATCGGAGTCATCTCCCAGCAGCAAGAACACCGATTACGCTAGGGAGCAGCCGTTGAGGATATCTAAGGGGGAGGCGGCGGCGGGGATCGAGGCAGTTAGGGAGAAGATCATTAAGGATCTTAAAACGGCGGCGGATGAGATCAAAGATGCAATTTTTAGAGACGAAGTGTCCGACGACGATGACGTGGATGACGACGAGGAGGAATTTGAAGAGCCTAAACATAAGCACAAAGTTAAAGATAAAGAGAGGGAAGAATCGCCTGCGGTAGAGGTGGAGGCGAGGCCGTGGAATCTGAGGACAAGGCGTGCCGCGTGTAAGGCTCCGGTTGACGGAGAAGTAACTAACAACAATTACAGTTCTCCGATGAGGAATGAGGTGTTTCAGTCATCCAGAGTAAGAGACAAGGGACCATCGGCGGCGGCGGCCTCCGACAAGAAAAGGCCACGACCGAAATTTTCGCTGCCACTATCGAAGAAAGAGATCGAGGAGGATTTCATGGCGATGGCCGGGCACCGTCCTCCGAGAAGGCCAAAGAAACGGGCACGGAATGTTCAGAAGCAATTGGATGTAAGTTTCGTTTTATTTTTTACTTTTTTTACGATTGTTTTTTGTGTTTTTCATTATTTATTTATTTGTTTGTTGGTTATTGGTTTTGGTTACAGTACTTGTTTCCCGGATTGTGGCTGACGGAGGTAACGGCGGATGCCTACAAGGTTCCGGAGTTGGCTGAAAACGGCAAGGTAAAATCTCTTTTATAGTATATATAATATATATCCTAATTTTGATACGTCTTTTTTAAATTTTAACAAATAAGAAGCCAACTACCAAGAAAAGACGTATTAAAAAAAAAAAAAATCCACCTTTCTTCTCTTCTCTGTTTGTGATCATCTTCCGGGAACCAAACAAATAAAGAAAGAAAAGGGTGTAATGTAAGATCTCGGCATTGTGATTGAATCGAGATTTGTGAGCTTGACATATTGCTATTTGACTTTCTGCAGAGGTAGTAAAGGGGGAGTTTCAACTTGCAACAAGCTCTATTGGAGGCTTCTGTTTACCGACTGATGGTAATTTTGTGACCGTAATTAGTCGTCTCGTATACAGTTGTACCAGACCTTTGTGAATTTAGGAATTTCACAAAAACAAAGTTGAATTTGCCTTTTAATCTTTCTGGTGTAGGTTCAGTTGCTTCTAAAAAAATTGCTAATTTGTGTTTTAATGTGCTCTTCATTCATTTTATTTCTTTATCTCAAGCTGAATAATCTTGTACGAAGTACATCTGCGTTTTCTTTTCAATAGAAGAGAAATGGTTCTTCTGATTACAATTGTTGAATGGTCTTTTTGATTCTGTAGAGTGCATCATTTAACAACTGCAGTTGTGTTGGTAGGAATGAGGAACAAATGAGAGTATATCTGCAGTTGTCAACCTATTTCAGATTAGGCTTACTCGGATACTTGATAATTTGGAAATCCATAGGCACATGAATTGAACTTGCATCATAACTAATTCAGAAACTGCAATTTAAACCAGGTTTTCAACTTGCAGACTAAATGGAAAACATTGAACCGTGTTGTTTGGCCATTCATTGGCATTGAGAAAAGCTACTTTTAATCCTGGGTTGTTCATCCTCGGTAATTGCATTTGTGTTAGGAAATGAAATAACATACAAGTGCATTCATTGGTGTCTCTCTTACAAGGAGCTTTTTGAAACCCTCACTCCCACCCAGCTAAACGATGTATTGTTGGTGGATTAGAAGCAGTGGAGTAACAGAGAAGATTGACTAGATATAAGATCTTGGAGGCAGGCAGAGATGCAAGTCTGATTCAACAAAACCAGCCAAATTTGACCAGGGAAACGTGTCTGTAGGAGGCCCCAACTCCCTTTTCTTCGCACTTGCAACGAGGAGGATTTTGTATGGTGGCAGGCCTTGATCGCTTATGTCTATAGAATGTCCGCGAGGAATAAGGTCCTCTTGGCTCTTTCTTTGGGTCATTTATGATCTTAAAAATCACGTCAAATTGGGTACTTTTCGTTTTTATTTTTAATAAAAAGAGATGTAATAATGTGCAATACATACAATCTCGGAGGGAAGAGAAGTTGGGGGTTGGGCAGAGGCATCATTGTTTGACCTTTTTTCCATGTAATTATTAAGAAAAATAATAGTGGTTTGAGGAAGTAGGAGTAAACCATTGGAATTTGATGGAGGAGAAGAAGTGCATGAGCTGCCTGCTAATTTGGAAGTAGTAAAAAATGTCAAAATGTTCTTTTTACATCATATGATCAAGATGGGGTCGTCTGATCCAACGAATGTGATTTGAAAGGACAAAAAGGGTTGTTTGGATTTCAATGCCTTGAATCCAGAAACCTTATAGGTTTGGGAGTTGGGCCAGGCGTGTCTCTCATCTCCAGATCTGTGTTTGGGGGAACTTCACTCTTTTGTTTAAATATTCATTTGGTCCTCTACCAACATTTTGTTTTTGTTTTTGTTTTTGTTTTTTTCTTTTAATGTAGTTAAAGCAGCGGTACGTGACACTGAAATTGTAACAGGTATTATTATTTAAAAATTATAAAAAAAAATTAATAAATAAAAGTTACAAACGAATTTATGTGAAAATCACATCGTTAGAACATAGATATAATGAACTAATAATTAATGAAATATATAGTTTAAAACTAATTATATACATATACACAATATCTACGAAATTATAATAAAAATTTAATTTAAATTATTAATATAGATCAAAACATGTGATAAAAATATTAAATGTACTTCAATTATTTTTTAGTTTATATTGTCAAATTTGGCTTTTTTTAATAAAAATAACCTGAAATTTTTATTAATTATAAAAACGACCCACTTTTCTATTATGTACGTAAATGATCTGAAATAAATAATGGAAGTGGGTGAAGCTAAAGAGATTGACATCACTCACTAGCCACGTCACCCAAACATTGGCTGCTAGAATTAAAAAAAATCAATTTTTTTGGGCGGAGTCAATCTGTTTGGCATCACCTGTATAAATATCACCTCCAATACCATGTTTAACCACAACACAAGGAAGTCGATCAAGCAAGTTTTTCGATCCTAATATTTTGCAGGTCGAAATTTATTTTCTACTCCCACGAAATACACGAAAGTACTGGTATTAGAGGTGGTATCTATACAATTGATGCCAAATAGATTGGTTCCACCCAAAAAATTGATTTTTTAATTCTAGCAATCAATGATTGGTTGACGTATCAAGTGGGTGATGCTAATCTCTTTGGCTCCACCCACTTTCACTATTCATTTTAGGTCATTTACGTACATAATAAAAAAAATGAATCATTTTTGTAATTAATAAAAAATTTGGATTATTTTTATAAAAAAAACCATCAAATTTCTATAGTAAGTTAAAATGTCATCATGTTAGGTAACATTATTTAACATGTTATAAAAATGCGAAAATATCATTATATTGGTGAAAGAAAAATTCAATATTAAAGTTATAAAAAATTTATTTAACCATGAGACGTGGTGTAATAGTTACTCATCTCATCTCTTGAGCACATTTCCTAACTAGCCGTTTACTTTTTTAAAAAGGTTTTTTTTTAATTATAAATGATAACAAAGCTAAAGAAATCATAATTAGTATTAAAAGTTACCAAATAAATTAAAATAAAACTTTGGTTACAATGGTAATTTTTTAATTGTTTGTAGAGTTTAAATATTTAACATCTGCAATTTTTAATAGTTTTTTAATTAAAAATAAAAATATAATCTTAATAATATAATTTATTTCAAATATATAAATTTTAATATTAATCTTTGCCAATTTAATCGCACACTTAAATAAAAGTATAGATATTAAAAAAATTAAAATCATAATAAAAAAAATAGTATATTATATATATATTAAAAGTTCAAAAAATTAAGGCTAAACTATAAAAAAAGTCACTTTTGTTTGCTTTATATTACATTTTAGTCACTTATGTTTGAAATGTTACGTTTTAGTCACTTACGTTATCATTTTGTTACGAAGTGGTCACTTTGTCATTAAGTTCCGTTACCTTCCTAACGGCAATCCTACGTTGCAGTCCAAATGGGTTTTAAATGCCAACTTAAATGCCCAGTTGGGATGAGAATAAATTTTTAATTAAATAAATTTAATTAATTGAAAATTTTAAATTAATTACAATTGAAAAGAAAAACTCAGTTGGATGTCTAAGTTGACATTTAAAACCCATTTGGACTGCCACGTAGGGTTGTCGTTAGGGAGATAATAGAGCTTAACGGCAGAGTGACCACTTCGTAACAAAACGATAACGTAAGTGACTAAAACGTAACATTTCAAACATAAGTGACTAAAATGTAATCTAAGACAAAAAAAAAGTAGTGGCTATTTTTGTAGTTTACCCAAAAATTAAATAATAAAGTTCGAACTACAGTGTTTTTTTTTCTTGTCATCATTAACCATATCAAATTTTCTCGTTAACCAAACAAAGGACAAGGCATGAAATTTGCTAAAACTTCACCATGGTTAATGGGATTCGTCTGCAATTTTTTGACGGGGTTTCTCGAGATTTTGATTTCAACAGCTTGTTCTTGCTTTCGACTTGAGTTGACGTAATCTACAGCAAAAGAGTGGTGGATTGAGGCCCTTCAAGTTGACTGTAACTGTTGGAGCCCAATTTTGACCGGGCCCAACATTTAAACAAAATAGAACCTAATTTTAAATTTTAAATTATTTAAGTTTGAATTTATTTTAAATTTGAGCTTATTTTGAGTTTAAATTTGAATTTAAAATGTCCAAATACAGTCCCAAATCCCAAATTACAAAACTCAAACCAGAGCCCAATGACTAGAGCCCAACAAACCTAAAGTTATTGTTATAACCCTTGACCCAATTACAAACAGGTCCAAATAGCCCAAACCTTAAACCTAAGCCAAACCATTGTAGCAAGTTGCTACCAGCAACCTCCATCCCAGCGACTCACGTGCTGCCACATCAGCACCAGTACCAGCACCAGCACTAGCACCACCTTTCAACTTGGATTGCCACCACAGCCACTACCAAACCGCACCTGCAAGGAAGAAATGATAGCATTTTAATGGCAAAGAACAAAATATCATCATTGTATTTTTTGTTATAAAATCAGAATTGAAATCAGTTGTAAGGTTACGGACCTTTGGTTGAAACATTTGAAATAAATACACTTACAGGTTTTTTTGGAGAAATTAATAGAAACAGCAAGTATTTGCAAATCGAACACAAAGAACATGAAGCAATTAATATCAGCATTTAAAGACATATTCTCAACATCTCAAAGGTACATAATAAATATACATTAATACTTTTTTTGTCTGTTATCATTTTGAGGCAGTTTGTTTAAGTATATTAATGTATATATTTATTATCTACTAATACCCCTATTAATTACTCAGTTAGTAAAATTTTTTGAAATTGAAAACGTATTAAAAAAATAAATATTAAATATTAAATAGAAATAATAATAGTATTAAAAGAAAATTGAAAAGTCTCACCTTACTCCAATCGATCACCACCGAAACTGTGAACGGAGTCTCTTCGAAACGCCGTCGACGTTGCAACACCAAACATTACCATCCTCGCAGCCACGAATCCAGCAGATCAAGACATATATCGATAATAAATAAAAATCAATATATATAAAAGAAATAAAAAATAACGAGCAAACAGACTTGAAAAATGGAAAAAGCATTAATCCTTTAATCTTTTTGAAAGATCCAGACTCTGTTTTGAAAGATCCAAGCCAGATCTTTGTTTTAAAACCAATAAAAAGGAGCAAACTTTAAACGACAATCGGCTCAGATTCAAGGTTTTAGGTCCGATCTAGGGTTTTGTAAGGAAAAAATAAAAAAGGCAAGTTTTTTGCCTTGACACCACCGTGGACGGTGGTGATCGGTGGCAGCGCACGACAGACCAACACGGAATCCTAGGCCGGACATGGAAGCTTAAAGGGAGAAGATTTGAGAGAAAAAAGAAAAGAAAAATGAGTTTTCTAAAAAAGATGGTTGAAATGAATTATTAAGCAAAATTTGGTTTAAATACTCATATCTAAATGGCGTCGTTTTGGTGTCTGATCTTAGAGGCTGCATGTTTTAAAAAATTGAGCTATTTACCCTTTCAGTCCTTCTGCATTTTTTGATTGTTTTAATTTCATCTTTAATGTCATTTTTAATTTATTATAAATTTATCCAGTAATTTTGAATTATTTTCAATTTAGTCCTTTAACTCTTTTGAAGCCTGAGAAGCTATCACATGTCTATTTTTGGGTTATTTTGCAAATGATCCTTTCCATTTTTGATTTATTTTAATTTCGTCATTAAATCAAGTTTTGTTTTATTTAAAATTTGCCTAGTAATTTAAAAGCTTTACAAATTGGTCCTTTGACCCTAGAATGCCTAAGAAGTTGTCACGTGTCCCATTCTTTTTGGTTTTATTGGCTAAAAGGTCCCTGAACTATCCAGAAATCATATTTTGACCCTAAACTTCTCAAAAATTACATTTTTTTCCCTCGAACTTCCAAAAATCACATTTTTACTCTCGAATTCTCAAAAATTACATTTTTCCCTCGAACTTCCAAAAATCATGTTTTTACCCCTGAACCTTTCAAAAATTACATATTTGCCCCTAAACTTCCAAAAATAACTTTTTTACCCTCAAACTTCTTAAAAATCACTTTTTACCCTCGAACTTCTCAAAAATTACATTTTGCCCCCGGACTTCCAAAAATTACATTTTTATCTTGGACTTCCAAAAATCGCATTTTTACCCTTAAACTTCCAAAAATTACATTTTTAACCCGAACTCTCCCAAAATGATATTTTTACCCCTAAAACTTTCCAAAATTACGTTTTAACCCCAAACTCTCAGAAACTTCATTTTTGACCCAGTTTTTGTTTTTCTTTTCTTCAACTTTTGTACATAAATCTTTAACCTTTTTTTAATTAATTTTGTATTTTCTCATTTATTTTGATTCATAATTCGTATTTTATTTTTCTCATATTTATTTTCGTATATTTGCTCATTCTTTACGTTATTTAACTTTATCATTAATTGCATAGCTCATATTTAATTTGCATGCTCATTTTTATCTCTATTTTTTAATTAAACTCATTTTTTTTATTTTTCTCCAAAATATTTAAAATCGAGACAACATTCCTTTATTTCGGGTTTTGAAAATTTGTGCATTAACTTACTAGGCGTGATTTTTCTTCAAACTGGGATAATCGAATACCCTTAAATCGAAGCAATATTCCTTTATTTCGGGTTTTGAAAATTTGTGCCTTAATTTAATAGGCGCGATTTTTTTCTTCAAACCAGGATAATCGAATACCCTTTTTCAAGGTTTAAAGTTTACAACAAAGGAAGGCTCGTTATCTTCGGATCTTGAAACGTTATGTCCTAATTCATTAGACGTGACTTTCTTTCTCAATCACCTCGAAATAGCGAGACTTCCAAACAAAAATCGATTTCTTTCTTAAACATGACTTGTGCATTTAAGGATCGTACTTTAAAATTTTATTCGAGTTTTCAAAATTTTACAAACAAAACCCTAAAATAATCAATGTGGTACCAATTTTGGGCATGTGAGGGTGCTAATCCTTCCTCTCATGTAACCGACTCCCGAACCCATTTTCTGGATTTTGAAGACCAAAATGTTTTCCAAAATGGAATTTAAATGTTTTGTGATGATCCAATCACACCGAATAAAAGATAGGTGGCAACTCCCTTTTTCCAATTTTCGATTTTTTAAAATATTGTTTGAGACCTGTTTGTTTTCCCAAAAATCAACGTTTCGACAGTAACAACTTGTTATTTAAAGATGATTTTGCAGATATTTGAAGGGAAAAGAGAGGGTTAATATGAAAAACCGAAGAAATCAACGGTGCAAAAATCAGTGGCCTATTCTTGCATTTTAAAGAAGATTTTGTAGATAATTTCAAATAAACCCAGTAGTTTTTAAATAAGTCCACAAAATATAATTGTAAAGTGTAATCTAATTTAACTGCAACGAGAGGGAAACACAACAAGAAGAGAGAACGGAGAAGAAGAGCTATGGCTGCAAAGATATACTTTGGCCATGGAGCTCAAGGCAACTATAAGCTCCCTAAACAACGCAACAACAAAGAAGTCTTGCTGAGAGGCTAGTTGGGTCATTGAAGAAGATGGTATACCACTTATCTCGAGGTTTACCTCCATAACTTTAGCTTTTTTCAGGACTGGATTTACATGCATGCCTTGTTTTGGTGTTAAATTTAGAATCTTGATGGTTGTTCTGAAATGGGGTTTGCTTGATGTGATCATCTTGATTTTTACTTTGGCTTCATCTGGATTGATGAAGGGAATAATTAATGGGGAAAGTTCTATTTGCTTCTTTTAACTTTTTTATTTCTTTTGTGCTGAATCAGATTATATGCATAAAGTTGGA
>JBBHDX010000646.1:0-2500 GCA_039519145.1 Kokia cookei
ATTGCTTGGTCGTTCGACCGAATCGAGTGAAAGCATTCCGAGTTCTCGTGTCATATTTTTTTGTCAAGTACTTGAAAACTATTGTTTCGGTATTTGCTGCTCGTATGTTAGCACATAAATTTGTAGCCTTATTATATATTTGAATTTTTTTTAAAGGAGTCACTAATTTCATGCATGAGCACATTATTACATATTTTGAATAATTTTTCTAAGCAAAATTATTATAATCATTATTAAATTTGAAGGATTTCAAATTTGAAAAAATTTCAAATTATTATTATTATTATTAATATAATTTTTAATTATTACTTTCCATAACTTTAATAATTTTAACTCTTAATTTTTTTAATAATATTTTAGAAATTCCATGCTTTATAAATATAAAATTTGAAATTTTATTAAATATTTTGAATTTTAAAAAGTTTTTTGAGCTCCGTCGGACACAATCGGCACGTTGGTGCCCTGGATGTGCTGGATCATCGGACACCATCGGCAGCTGAAGCCGATGGGCCCATCGGGAATCATCGGCACCTTTGGTGCCTCGGATGTGCGGGAGCATCGGACACCACCGACAACTGAGGTCGATGGTGGTTCGAGACCATCGGGAAGTACCGGAACCATGGTGCCTTGGATGTGCGGGAGCATCATCGGACACCATCGGCAGCTTAGGCCGATGGTGGTGCGGGACCATCGAGATCCGTCGGTAACTTGGTGCCTCGGATGTGCGAGAGCATCGGACACCATCGGCAACTCAGGCCGACGGTGGTGCGGAACCATCGAGAAGCATCGGCACCTTGGTGCCTCGGGTGTATGGGAGCACCAACCACCGACGGTGGTGCGGGACCATCGGGATCCATCGGCACCATGGTGCCTTCGATGTGCGGGAGCATCGGACACCATCGGCAACTAAGGCCGATCTGGTGGTGCGGGACCATCGGGAAGTATCGGCACCATGGTGCCTTCGATGTGCGGGAGCATCGGACACCATCGGCAACTTAGGCCGATGGTGGTGCGGAACCATCGAGAAGCATCGGCACTTGGTGCCTCGGGTGTATGGGAGCATCAGGCACCATCGGGACTAAGGCCGATGGTGGTGCGGGACCATCGGACACCATCGGAGATCGGCACCATGGTGCCTTCGATGTGCGGGAGCATCGGACCCCGCCGCCGGGGGACCATCGGGAAGTATCGGCACCATGGTGCCTTCGATGTGCGGGAGCATCGGACACCATCGGCAACTTAGGCCGATCTGGTGCGGAAACCATCGAGAAGCATCGGCACTTGGTGCCTCGGGTGTATCGGAGCATCAGGCACCATCGGCAACTCAAGGCCGATGGTGGCGCGGGACCATCGGACACCATCGGAAGATCGGCACCATGGTGCCTTCGATGTGCGGGAGCATCGGACACCATCGGGAAGTATCGGCACCATGGTGCCTTCGATGTGCGGGAGCATCGGACACCATCGGGAAGTATCGGCACCATGGTGCCTTCGATGTGCGGAGCATCCGACGCCATCGGGAAGTATCGGCACCATGGTGCCTTCGATGTGCGGGAGCATCGGACACCATCGGTAACTTAGGCCGATGGTGTTGCGGGACCGTCGGGAGCATCGGCACCTTCCATGTGCGGAGCATGGGACACCATCGGCCCAAAAAAAGCGCGGGACCATCAGCAACTTGGCGCCAAAAAAAAAGTGTCCCTGTTTCAGACATAATAATGTTTCCTGGTAGCACATCGGTAAAGTTTTTTTAGCTCTTTAGGGGGGAAGTGATTCTGAGGGACCAGACCCAGGGGTTGTCAAGGGCACTTCCCATGCCCATCCCATGCCCCAACGTCGGAGCCCCCCCACCACCGGTTAGGTTCCCGGTGGTGCTCCGGCGAGCCGTCCCCGGCAACCGTCCGGTGACTATTCCGGCAAACTTCCGGCAAGGCATCTCGGAACATAAAAAATGATGCGAAGAGTCCCTCCCCCTTCCCAAAGCTATGGATATCATTACATGTTCATTCGCCTATGAACCAAACGTCCCGTTCCCTCCCCTCTTGCAACAAGATCCTCCGCCACCTTGAGACATCGGTGGTGCGAGAGCCTCATACAACACCGGCAACGTATGCCATTGGTTAAGTATGGGTCCATCGGGTAGCAACGGGACCTTGTGTGGGAGCCTCGGACACCATAGGCGACCTAGGCCGTGCGGGAAAACATCAAACACCATCGGCAGCTTAGGACCCGGTTCGTCGTTGCTAAGAAAAATTGCCCCTGTTTCAGACATGTGCGAGAGCATCGGACACCACCGGCACCTTGGTGCCTCGGATGTGCGGGAGCCTCGGACACCACCGGCACCTTGGTGCCTCGGATGTGCGGGAGCCTCGGACACCATCGGCACCTTGGTGCCCCGGATTGTGCGGGAGCCTCCGACACCTTGGTGCCTCGGATGTGCGAGAGCATCGGACACCATCGGCAACTTAGGCCGATGGTGGTGCGGGACCATCGGGAAGTA
>JBBHDX010000646.1:22500-25705 GCA_039519145.1 Kokia cookei
CATGCCGATGGTGGTGCGGGACCATCGGGATCCATCGGCACCATGGTGCCTTCGATGTGCGGGAGCATCGGACACCATCGGCAACTAAGGCCGATGGTGGTGCGGGACCATCGGGAAGTATCGGCACCATGGTGCCTTCGATGTGCGGGAGCATCGGACACCATCGGCAACTTAGGCCGATGGTGGTGCGGAACCATCGAGAAGCATCGGCACTTGGTGCCTCGGGTGTATGGGAGCATCGGGCACCATCGGCAACTAAGGCCGATGGTGGTGCGGGACCATCGGGATCCATCGGCACCATGGTGCCTTCGATGTGCGGGAGCATCGGACACCATCGGCAACTAAGGCCGATGGTGGTGCGGGACCATCGGGAAGTATCGGCACCATGGTGCCTTCGATGTGCGGGAGCATCGGACACCATCGGCAACTTAGGCCGATGGTGGTGCGGAACCATCGAGAAGCATCGGCACTTGGTGCCTCGGGTGTATGGGAGCATCAGGCACCATCGGCAACTAAGGCCGATGGTGGTGCGGGACCATCGGACACCATCGGGAAGTATCGGCACCATGGTGCCTTCGATGTGCGGGAGCATCGGACACCATCGGGAAGTATCGGCACCATGGTGCCTTCGATGTGCGGGAGCATCGGACACCATCGGCAACTAAGGCCGATGGTGGTGCGGGACCATCGGGAAGTATCGGCACCATGGTGCCTTCGATGTGCGGGAGCATCGGACACCATCGGCAACTTAGGCCGATGGTGGTGCGGAACCATCGAGAAGCATCGGCACTTGGTGCCTCGGGTGTATGGGAGCATCAGGCACCATCGGCAACTAAGGCCGATGGTGGTGCGGGACCATCGGACACCATCGGGAAGTATCGGCACCATGGTGCCTTCGATGTGCGGGAGCATCGGACACCATCGGGAAGTATCGGCACCATGGTGCCTTCGATGTGCGGGAGCATCGGACACCATCGGCAACTTAGGCCGATGGTGGTGCGGAACCATCGAGAAGCATCGGCACTTGGTGCCTCGGGTGTATGGGAGCATCAGGCACCATCGGCAACTAAGGCCGATGGTGGTGCGGGACCATCGGACACCATCGGGAAGTATCGGCACCATGGTGCCTTCGATGTGCGGGAGCATCGGACACCATCGGGAAGTATCGGCACCATGGTGCCTTCGATGTGCGGGAGCATCGGACACCATCGGGAAGTATCGGCACCATGGTGCCTTCGATGTGCGGGAGCATCCGACGCCATCGGGAAGTATCGGCACCATGGTGCCTTCGATGTGCGGGAGCATCGGACACCATCGGTAACTTAGGCCGATGGTGTTGCGGGACCGTCGGGAAGCATCGGCACCTTCCATGTGCGGGAGCATGGGACACCATCGGCCCAAAAAAAGCGCGGGACCATCAGCAACTTGGCGCCAAAAAAAAAGTGTCCCTGTTTCAGACATAATAATGTTTCCTGGTAGCACATCGGTAAAGTTTTTTTAGCTCTTTAGGGGGGGAGTGATTCTGAGGGACCAGACCCAGGGGTTGTCAAGGGCACTTCCCATGCCCATCCCATGCCCCAACGTCGGAGCCCCCCCCACCACCGGTTAGGTTCCCGGTGGTGCTCCGGCGAGCCGTCCCCGGCAACCGTCCGGTGACTATTCCGGCAAACTTCCGGCAAGGCATCTCGGAACATAAAAAATGATGCGAAGAGTCCCTCCCCCTTCCCAAAGCTATGGATATCATTACATGTTCATTCGCCTATGAATGAAACGTCCCGTTCCCTCCCCTCTTGCAACAAGATCCTCCGCCACCTTGAGACATCGGTGGTGCGGGAGCCTCATACAACACCGGCAACGTATGCCATTGGTTAAGTATGGGTCCATCGGGTAGCAACGGGACCTTGTGTGGGAGCCTCGGACACCATAGGCGACCTAGGCCGTGCGGGAGCATCCAACACCATCGGCAGCTTAGGACCCGGTTCGTCGTTGCTAAGAAAAATTGCCCCTGTTTCAGACATGTGCGAGAGCATCGGACACCACCGGCACCTTGGTGCCTCGGATGTGCGGGAGCCTCGGACACCACCGGCACCTTGGTGCCTCGGATGTGCGGGAGCCTCGGACACCATCGGCACCTTGGTGCCCCGGATGTGCGGGAGCCTCCGACACCTTGGTGCCTCGGATGTGCGAGAGCATCGGACACCATCGGCAACTTAGGCCGATGGTGGTGCGGGACCATCGGGAAGTATCGGCACCTTGGTGCCTTCGATGTGCGGGAGCATCGGACACCATCGGCAACTGAGGCCGATGGTGGTGCGGAACCATCGGGAAGCATCGGCACCTTGGTGCCTTCGATGTGCGGGAGCATCGGACACCATCGGCAACTTAGGCCGATGGTGGTGCGGAACCATCGAGAAGCATCGGCACCTTGGTGCCTCGGGTGTATGGGAGCATCGGGCACCATCGGCAACTAAGGCCGATGGTGGTGCGGGACCATCGGGATCCATCGGCACCATGGTGCCTTCGATGTGCGGGAGCATCGGGAAGTATCGGCACCATGGTGCCTTCGATGTGCGGGAGCATCGGACACCATCGGCAACTTAGGCCGATGGTGGTGCGGAACCATCGAGAAGCATCGGCACCTTGGTGCCTCGGGTGTATGGGAGCATCAGGCACCATCGGCAACTAAGGCCGATGGTGGTGCGGGACCATCGGGATCCATCGGCACCATGGTGCCTTCGATGTGCGGGAGCATCGGACACCACCGGGAAGTATCGGCACCATGGTGCCTTCGATGTGCGGGAGCATCGGACACCATCGGCAACTTAGGCCGATGGTGGTGCGGAACCATCGAGAAGCATCGGCACCTTGGTGCCTCGGATGTGCGGGAGCATCGGACACCGTCGGTACGTTGGTGCCTCGGATGTGCGGGAGTCTCGGACACCATCGGCACCTTGGTGCCTCGGATGTGCGGGAGCATCGGGCTAAAAAATAAAGTGTCCCTGTTTCAGACAGGCTAATGTCTCCTGGTAGCAGAATGAAAAAAATTTTTTAGCTCTTTAAGGGGTAGTGATCCGCTGCCCCCCGGCGCCCCCCACCTACCGACGTGGGGGGCGTCCCTCACCCCCATGGGGTGTGGACGGCTACGTGGGTATCGATGTGGTAGCAAGTGGATCGCCGGCGGCGGTGGTGGGGGCGATGATTTTCC
>JBBHDX010000647.1:0-25568 GCA_039519145.1 Kokia cookei
ATTATTGGTTACAATAGAGCTATAGTCTATATTCTATGCTATAAAGGACCAGAAATGCCTTGCTTACGTATCATTAGGAAATGCATTAACATAAATACGGCATTAAGAAGGGGTAATACAAAAGTGTGTAAACTATAAAAACGGGTCAAAGTGGATTGTCCCACACTAGCACTTCCACGTAATAACTCTACCAAAGGCGATCCTATTACCGGAATAGCTTCCGGAACGCCTGTTACGATTTTGACTGCCCAATAACCAATTTGGTCCCGAGGTAAGGAATAACCTGTTACGCCAAAAGATGCGGTCAACACAGCCAGAACCACGCCTGTAACCCAAGTTAATTCGCGAGGTTTTTTAAAACCACCAGTGAGATAGACACGAAATACGTGCAGGATCATCATTAAGACCATCAGTCTTGCCGACCATCGATGAACTGATCGGATTAACCAACCAAAGTTAGCTTCAGTCATTATGTATTGAACAGAAGCAAAAGCCTCAGTAACGGTTGGACGATAGTAAAAAGTCATAGCAAATCCTGTAGCTACTTGTACCAAAAAACAAGTAAGCGTAATTCCTCCTAGACAATAAAATATGTTAACATGAGGAGGAACATATTTACTAGTTATATCATCCGCAATCGCCTGAATTTCGAGGCGCTCTTCGAACCAATCATAGACTTTATTGAGATAGGTAAACCAAGAGGACCCCCCCCGAGAACCGTATATGAGAATTTCATCTCGTACAGCTCAAACAAAAACACCCAAGTAATAGCTGAAACGGATATGGAATAGAAAGTTTGAAACTTCTTAATCTTTTCATTCAATTTTATCTGAAGACACAAAAGAGTGAAAATCCGAAAGCTCTTTTTTGTAGTTGTAATTATAATGCCAAAAAATCAAGTCGGCGCAGTCGTCTCTATGTTGATCGTTACAGGCCTCTTGAATCTTCTATTTACCTACTTATTTCTTTTTCTTTGCTTTGATTTGTTCTTTGTATGAAATGTGGCTTTATTCTTGTTTTCTTTCTTTTTGATAGGAATTCTCTTGTTAAGACCCTATGAATCAATTGAAACTTCAGATTCATACCAGAACCGCGATGATTCAATAAAACCTTCAAACTAAGTCCAAAGATTCTTTGAGTAAGAACCATCGGATCATCACTTATTCAATAGAATAGATATAATAAATAAAAATACAAAGAAAAGAAAGGTTTGTCCTTTGATCAAAATAAGCATAAACTAAATGAGAGTTTGAAAGAATAAAAAATCTTTCGATTTATAAATAATATAACTCTTTCTTTGAATTTTTTTTGAGTCCGGCCGCGAGGTTTGAATATTAAGTATGAATCATAGTTCAAATACTTTGTGATCCATTTCATATATTCCGTGCTCCAGATACTAGAATGACTATCCGACGGGATAAAACTATCTCGATCAAGATGACAGACCCATTTTCTGTACTATCAATAGGATCAATTATAACAAGTCACACACTCATATTCCGGAAATACAGAAACAAATAAATTTCGCGGTCGAACTACCGAAATAGAATGGGGCTAAAAAAATCCGAGAACTAAAAGTTTCACTTTTTGTATTGAAAAGCGAGGCTTCGTGATTCTTGTGAATCTAATTCATTGAAATTCCATCCAGTAAAACGGAAGAATTATAAATCTCCAAAATAATAGATAAGAATATCGCAAATAAAGCCATTGCGACACCCATCAAAGGAGTTGTTCCCCATCCAGGGGCTACCTTACCATATTCCGAATTCAATGGTTTCAAAAAATCCCCTACAACAGTTCGTCTTGGACCAGATCTAGAACTACCCTCAACGGTTTGTGTAGCCATAAATCTTATTTTGTATTCAGTGAGATCTGTTGACTTTGTATATCATTCCGCTGTAAATAAACAATCTTATCATAGACCCATTGTGATCTTGAAATTATATAATAATGGAAACAGCAACCTTAGTCGCCATCTCTATATCCGGTTTACTTGTAAGTTTTACTGGGTACGCCTTATATACTGCTTTTGGGCAACCCTCTCAACAATTAAGAGATCCATTCGAGGAACACGGGGACTAATTGAAGTAATGAGCCTCCCAATATTGGGAGGCTCATTACTTCAATTGAGATAATGAAAAATCATTTCATTTTTTTAGTTAGAATTTTAGGCGGTTCTCGAAAAAAGATAGCGAAAAAAATTATCCCTAGAGTAGATACTAAGAGGAATGTATAAACCAATGCTTCCATAAATTCGATCGTGGTTTACAATTATAGCTTCCGTACCTGTTTATTTGGAATCATCTCCCGAATAAAATAAAGAAAGAACAAGAATCAAAGAAAAGGCAGCGATTTAAATCAAGATTTTTCCAGCAGCCTGTGGCAAATCACAAATAGAAGCGAAAAATAACAAAGCAATCTTGCATCAGACTACTTGTCTTCTTGTAGTTGGATCTCCAAGTTTTTGGAATGCTCCAAATTCCACTTGAGCATCCAAATCTGGATCAATACCGGCAAAAACATCTCTGAACAGGGTTCTAGCACCATGCCAAATGTGTCCGAAGAAGAAAAGCAAGGCAAATGAAGCATGCCCAAAAGTAAACCAACCCCTCGGACTGCTACGAAAAACACCATCGGATTTCAAAGTAGCACGATCTAATTCAAAAATTTCACCCAATTGAGCACGTCTAGCATATTTTTTCACAGTAGCAGGATCACTATAACTCACTCCATCGAGTTCGCCGCCATAGAACTCAACAGTTACACCTACTTGTTCGACACTATACTTCGATTCTGCCCTCCTAAAAGGGACATCCGCTCTAACAATTCCGTCTCCGTCTACCAAAACAACCGGAAATGTTTCAAAAAAAGTAGGCATACGACGTACAAAAAGTTCACGCCCGTCTTTATCTCTAAAGACAGGGTGCCCTAACCACCCAACGGCTATTCCATCCCCGTTGTCCATTGAACCCGCTCTGAATAATCCTCCTTTTGCCGGATTATTGCCAATGTAATCATAAAAGGCTAATTTTTCAGGAATTTTAGACCAAGCTTCTGATAAACTTTGATTTTCGGCTAACCCAGCACTAACCCTTCGATATATTTCTTGCTGGAAGTATCCTTGATCCCATTGATAACGAGTAGGACCAAATAATTCGATGGGGGTAGTTGCTGAACCATACCACATAGTTCCGGCAACAACAAAAGCTGCAAAAAAGACAGCAGCTATACTACTGGAAAGGACGGTTTCAATATTTCCCATACGTAATCCTTTGTATAAACGTTGGGGCGGGCGGACACTAAGATGGAATAAGCCCGCTAATATGCCCAATGTCCCTGCTGCAATATGATGAGAGGCTATTCCTCCCGGAACAAAAGGATCAAAACCTTCCACGCCCCACGCCGGATTTACAGGTTGGACCTTGCCAGTTAGTCCATAAGGGTCCGACACCCATATTCCAGGACCATACAATCCTGTTACATGAAATGCGCCAAAGCCAAAGCAAGCCACTCCTGAGAGAAATAAATGAATTCCAAAAATCTTGGGCAAATCCAAAGAAGGTTTTCCTGTGCGCTCATCACAAAAAATTTCTAGATCCCAATATACCCAATGCCAGATAGCTGCCAAGAAGCACAAGCCAGAAAACACAATATGTGCTCCGGCCACGCCTTCGTAACTCCAAATACCCGGATTTGTTATAGTCCCCCCTGTAATACTCCAACCGCCCCATGAATTGGTTATTCCTAAACGAGTCATGAAGGGTATAACGAACATACCTTGTCTCCACATTGGATCAAGAACGGGATCGGAGGGATCAAAAACGGCTAATTCATATAGAGCCATTGAACCGGCCCAACCAGCAACCAGAGCCGTATGCATTATATGAACAGAAAGCAAGCGACCGGGATCATTCAATACGACAGTATGAACACGATACCAAGGCAAACCCATGGAAATACCCCTTTATCAACGAAAAATAGACACTATGTAACTTTATTGCATTGGAATACCTCCCTTTTCGGTGGATTCTTTCGGAGAAAGGATTAATATTTGTTCTATTCCATTAGTAATTAAGGGAAGAATTCGGCTCAGAAGAAAAAAGAGAAGCAGATCTATTCTATACCCGATAAGTATCAATACGCAATGGGGGTTGATCCTATTTTTTATGAATGAACGCATCCCTATTTGTTCATCATTCAAAGGACCTATTGGTAAGAATTCTCTTTCATTCATTCTGTCTTTCTTTATTTTATGGCCTTATTCTATCTATGTATAAAATACGAGGCCAATATTATTAAGACCATTATTACGCTTCCAGATCAAAGTGAAATATAGTATTTAATTCTTTTTCTTTCCTTTAATGCCTATTGGTGTTCCAAAAGTTCCTTTTCGAAATCCGGGAGAGGAAGATGCAGATTTGGTGGTTGACGTATAGTGCGACTTGTCAAATATATTGGGTCGTATGGGATTCCCCCGTTCTCTCGCCCGATCGAGATATCCTCTGTTTCGCCCCAAAAAAATTGATTGAATTATCAAAAATTTGTAGCGTGAAGTGTAATGAAGTGCAATTAGAGATCCATTTCATTTTTTTGGGGGGGTATCCAGATTAATATTTTCAATTAGAATGATTTATGGTTGGCTTGGTTGGACCGATAAAATGAAGCATCCAGGCTCCGTTTAGAAAAAACCCAATCGATAATACATTTATGATTACCGCCTATATCATAATCCTAAATCTTTTTTATTTGCAAATTCTAAATAGAAATAAGAACGATTTCAAACTATTAATCAATCGAATAATATGAGAAATACATTGAATATTTGGCGGAAAACATGAAAGAAAAGGGAATAAAATTAAAATAAAAAAAAGGAAATGAAATCATAGCAAAAAGATGTGGTATTGGGTCATTTGTCCTATATGCGCAAATCAAAATCGGGCGGATCTTTACTCGGAGTAGAGCATAAACCTAAAAAAATTGAATAAAAAATTTATGAAACCCATTCAGGAACAAGAAAATGACATCGTGATTTGGATTGAATCCCAATGAAAAAAAAATAGATCAATGAAAAGTTTGTGCGATAAGTTTAGCGAATTTTTTCTATATTATAGATTATAGGATAGATTATAGGAAAACGGGTCAAAACCTATCTTTCTTTAATTTCATTTTGAATTTCATTTTATTTAAAAAATGTAAGAAAAAGCCCCTTCGTTAGAAATTAGAAGTTAGAAAGGGCACACTAGAAAAAACGAAGGATGGCTGGAAGCTACACATTGATTTTTTTTTCGCAATTTTTGTTGAACCGTATGCATCAAAAGGTGCCTGTACGGCTACTAAGGGATACAATTTTATCCTAATCAACCGACTTTATCGAGAAAGATTACTTTTTTTAGGCCAAGAGGTTGATAGCGAGATCTCGAATCAACTTATTGGTCTTATGGTATATCTCAGTATAGAGAATGATACCAAAGATCTGTATTTGTTTATAAACTCTCCTGGCGGATGGGTAATACCCGGAGTAGCTATTTATGATACTATGCAATTTGTGCAACCAGATGTGCATACAATATGCATGGGATTGGCCGCTTCAATGGGATCTTTTCTCCTGGCCGGAGGAGAAATTACCAAACGTCTAGCATTCCCTCACGCTCGGCGCCAATGAGTTTTTTTTATTTGATGGAAAGAAAAAAGAAGACTATGCCTTCGCCATATGAAATATGAATTAGTAAGTAATAATAGCATGGCATTTCGAATTCGATATGAAATTTTTTTTGATTTCTTTTTTTTCAAAATATTAGATTATGTATCGAAAGAGTAGTATGAGAGAAAGGGCATTTCCAATTTTAGCTTAGCTGTCGTGGGCCCATCTCAGCGTCACAAACTTTTTTTCTTTTCACACCAGAGGCTATTAACAATATTTATAACAATATTTATGTTATAAAATAAAAGAGTACGAAAAAAAAAGACTATTTTTTTCTTTCTTTTTTTTGAAAAAAAAGAAACTTTGGGATTGCCGAATCACAGACGAAATAAATATATAAAGCAACGGAGCCATCATAGTATTTTTGAACTTTTCCGAAAAAAAAAAGAAGGGTGGTAATTGGATTATTTAGTGATCTGGGTCTAATAGACGCTCTCTATATTTTCTCTTTTTCTTTTTTCGATGAAAGAAAAAAGAGAATTCGATTGGAAAGCCGTATGCAATGCACAAAAAATGCCTGTACGGTTGTTCAATTCTATCTTTTTTTTATTATTATTCTTTAGCTATTTTTAGCTATTCTTCTCGCCTCATTATGTGAGTTAGAAGAACCTTTTATTATGTTATATCATCAGGGTAATGATCCATCAACCTGCTAGTTCTTTTTATGAGGCACAAACAGGAGAATTTATCCTGGAAGCGGAAGAACTACTGAAACTTCGCGAAAGCCTCACAAGGGTTTATGTACAAAGAACGGGCAAGCCCCTATGGGTTGTATCCGAAGACATGGAAAGAGATGTTTTTATGTCAGCAACAGAAGCCCAAGCTCATGGAATTGTGGATCTTGTAGCGGTTAAATAAGTTAAATAACAAATAGCAATAGCAACGATTTAACACCAATCCACAATTTTATTAAGATTGATTTAATCCCTCTTCTTACTTTCCTTCTTAACTTAAGCCTAAGGGGTTAATATTTTATTAATCTATTAAATAGAAAAAGAAGTAATTCAGAATCATCTGGTTAGGATCGATCTAAACCAGTCTATTATGTATATGATTCAGTATGCCAACTATTAAACAACTTATTAGAAATGCAAGACAGCCAATTAGAAATGTCACGAAATCCCCTGCTCTTGGGGGATGTCCTCAGCGCCGAGGAACATGTACTAGGGTGTATGTGCGACTTGTTCAGATCATGGGCTGAGAAAAAAGAAACAACTTTTTCAGTATCAACAATCTGTACCAGTGAATCGAATGGGGTTGCTTGTTCACTATCTAAAAAAGATAGATCTACCGTATCCTTCTATTGTGTATGAAATTTATGGTTTCCATTGGCGCAAATCCAATCTTGGAATTTAAGATGAGAAAAATTCCCCATTGGTAGCAAATGCTTATCCATTAAGCGGGGAAAATCCTATTTAAAAAGCAAAAAGATTATGCTTCGACTCTTGCAAAGAACGGACTAACAGGGTCAGCTGCCCAATTAATCCTCATCCTTACATACCGTTACCGTATAAGATAGATCTCGTTGTGAAAGATCTATTACTGGAAAATTTATGAGTAGAGCCGAAGAGTGTGAACTGTACAAGTTACCAATTAAATGAAGGAATGAGCTCCGGTGTATAGAGAGGACCTCACCGTTTACGAAGTAACCATAGAAACGATGGAACCCACTATTTATTTATCCATTTCTATTTACTCCTTTTTTTTAGTTAATATGTCTTTTTTTTGATACCTAGTATCAATACAATTTCTTATTTCAAGGCGAAATGAAATGCCTAGAAAAAAGGAAAAATCGTGGTCGGGACGGTTAGAGTAGCAAAAGCCATTGGAATTTTTATTTTATACATTGGAAGAATCCGTTTTGTTATTAATAGACTAGAAAAGAATAACTGAAAGAAAGAATTAGTTATTCATCAAAATTTCTTTTATTCAATGACCAGAATTAAACGGGGATATATAGCTCGTAGACGTCGAACAAAAATTAGTTTATTTGCATCAAGCTTTCGAGGGGCTCATTGAAGACTTACTCGAACTATTACTCAACAAAGAATAAGAGCTTTGGTTTCGGCTCATCGGGATAGAGATAGGAAAAAAAAGGGATTTTCGTCGTTTGTGGATCACTCGAATAAATGCAGTAATTCGCGGAGTGGGGGTATCCTATAGTTATAGTAGATTAATACACAATCTGTACAAGAAACAGTTGCTTCTGAATCGTAAAATACTTGCAACAAATAGCTATCTCAAATAGGAATTGTCTTTATATGATTTCCAACGAGATTAGAAAATAAGGAGATCGGAAGGAATCCAACGAAATGCTTTAAACGAAATGGGCATCGAGAATGAACTCGGGGAAGGTAGAGTAGGAATTAAGATGATAAAAAATTCTGATTCTGATAAGGTCATCAAAACAAGATGAGCGAAGACGCTCAATAAAAAAAAAAGATTTTTTTTTCTTCCCCAACCGGATTCGATTCTTTTATTTATTTTTTCTTACGACACGACAATTTTGATTATCAGATTTTTTGACTAAAGCATCAGTCTACGTTTGATAATTTTGAATCAATTGAAGGGGTAAGCCTATTTATTTCTGGTTCTAAGAGCAGTAGTTCTAGTGGTCGACTCGCTTCTTTCAAACTGTTTCTCATTATTAAGAAAGGGTAACGAAGATAAAATACGAGCTTGTTTTATAGCAATAGTAATTAATCGTTGTTGTTTTAAGGTCAATCTATTTACTCGCCTAGATAATATTTTTCCTTGTTCACTAATAAATCGACTAATTTAACTCATGTTTCTATAATCAATTCGATCCCCCGATTGGATCGGGGGCAAACGCCTACGAAAAGATCGCTTGGATTTAAGAAAGAGTCGCTTGGATTTATCCATGATTTCTTTATTTCTTATTTCTAAAAAGAATCCTATCCCTATCTCTATTTCTAAAATCCTATTTTGAAAATGCAAATTATAGAATTAATAGGATTTGGTTTGTTTATTTTATTATTGTTTATTCTATATTATTAATATAGAATAATATATAAATAATATTAATAATATATAAATAAATATATAAAGAAAATATGCGTTCTTATATATATAACTAATTATATACTTACGTTAATATATTATATAAAGTATAATGTCAGATTTTCATATTCTCGGGAAGTGGTGACATACGAGCACTTGATTCGATTTATTTCTTTATCTCCCCGTGAATTGTATGTTTGTAACAATAGGGACAGAATTTCTTCAATTCCAATCGACTGGGCGTATTGTGTCGATTTTTTTGAGTAATATACCTGGAAATACCCGTTGATTCCTTATTAACGCCGTTTCGAACACAACTGGTACATTCCAAAATAATCGTTACTCGGGCATCTTTACTCTTGGCCATGAACCTCCTTTGAGTTTTTAATTCACCCAACTTTTCTATTTTCCGATCTCAAGCGAAGAAGAAAGGAATGAAAAAAAAAATAAATAAAAGTTGCTAACTCAAAACCAAATCCTGAAAGATACCAAATCCTGAAAGATTTCGTTGAAATCAATATAGTAAATCAATATAGATTTATAGTAATAGTAAATAATAAGAATAAGTAATACAACGATTTCTAACTCTATTTAGAATCAAACCACAGTACGGTATTTTCTTTAAGTATCTTGTAGGATACTGTTGTTCCAGCCACATTTCTCTTTTCGCTCTACTAGTAATTTAATTGGAGCTTGAACCCGAGTTTCGGTGAGGTTGAATCCACTTTTTTCGTTCTACCTTCCCTATTTAGTTTATCTAATTCTTATCTAATTCTAAAAAAAAACTAAAAAATAAAATAAAAAAAGGGGGGGGGGGGCGAGAGAGTAGTCACAGATATTTGATTGTATCTCGATCTAATCCCTTGCTCCTTCCCGCGGCAATAACTAGAATTAAAAAAAGGGGAATGTTAACGCATCCGGGAAGAAACGATTGATCTCTATCAATAAACCCGCTAAAGAACCGAACCAGAGAGTACTTAGTACCGGTGCTACGGAAAGATATGTTTTTAGATCTCGCATTTAAAATCCTCCTTCTTTATCGTATTACATTATGGTAATACATATATAATCACATGTATGTGTGGTTAAAGACCACTTGGATTTGTCTATTTGTACCGGGAATTCCTAATTCAAAATTCAAATTTAAATGTACAATGATTCGATAGATAAGATTTTCCCTTTCTTAAAACAGCAAAACTAAAAAGGTCCCTTTCCGCCTGAGAATTCCCGCTAAAAATATTCATTTATTATTCATTATATGGTTTTTATATGATATGAGACCAAAAAGAGGAAATGGAAAGATCATTTTTGTATATCAATAGATGAAATAAGGGTGTGGAAAACAAGACAGGGATTCTCTACAATGACATTGTAGGCCAATTGAAAGGGATGTAGCGCAGCTTGGTAGCGCGTTTGTTTTGGGTACAAAATGTCACGGGTTCAAATCCTGTCATCCCTACCCATTACTTCTCCTTTGAGCAGTAACAAGGGAGTCGTTTTAGATTGATTAAAATTAAGCATACATAATCTATCATTTTCTCATATTATATATGATATATGATAGTATAGGTGTGCGCAATGTATTGGGGTTATAAAATAAAAGAATCCTCTTTTTTACAGTCTTATTTATTATGATAAGAAAGCGCTCTTAGTTCAGTTCGGTAGAACGTGGGTCTCCAAAACCCAATGTCGTAGGTTCAAATCCTACAGAGCGTGATTCCGCTCTTGTTAGGTCGAAAATTACACCGAACTGAAAAAAAAAATTGAACAGCAATTCGAATTTGACCTCCTTGGATTAAATTATTAAATTTTAATTCTTAAATAAATAAAAATTAAAAAATTTTAATTATAAATTAAAGGGGTCAGTCAAAAAAAGGTATGTTAATTAATCAAAGGTCCAACTGATCACCACGTCTGTATTGTAAATATGCGGTTACGAATAATCCAGCCAAAGTAATAGGAATTAGACCTAAGACGATTCCAAATAGAAAAACTTCAATCATTTCAATTTATTTGAAAGGAGAAAAAGAAAGGTAATATCTATCCCTAAATATTAATTTCTATTGCCCATGAACATCAATACCTAATAATTGATAATTAACACGGTAAGGAGCTATAGAATATATGGAATAGGACAGAAAGCTTTGTTTTTATGAATTGTTCGTTCATTGAATTAATTTTCAAATAAGTCGTATCTTACTCAGACCAATAAATAAAGCTGAGGTTATAGTTAAAGCCGCTAGTAAAAAACCGAAATAACTAGTTATAGTAGGCATGAAGGAGCTGAATGAAATATGTTCTTTTTATACATATGTTTATAAAGCACTTACCTAAGTTTCCATTTTTAAACGAGAGGGGGGTAGGCAAAAATTTCAATTGAACTTATTATTTCAATTGGTATTTTTGCTTCATCAATCATTATAAACGGTATTCACAAAAATAGAGCGGCAGGACAAGAGTAGAAAAGAAAAAGAAATCGATTCATCATCTTTGTAGTTAGGTCAAGAAAAAACCCTTGGATCTAATACAAGAATACAAGAAAGGCCGCCTCACAAATATTGATTAGTAGAATTTTTTTTTATTCCTTGCTCTTTTTTTTATCTATATCTAATACTATCGACTACTCTTACTTGTTACTAGACGACTAAGCAATTCCTTAAAATAAAAAAAAAGAGGGCTTCCAACAAAAAACAAAACCTCTTGTGCAACTACGAAAAAAAGTCAATTTTTAGATTTCGCATCTAATTGACTTGCGGAAATATGATAATTTCCTTCATGAATTATTATAAACCAACTCGTTGGATTCACGGGTTACCTGATCTTCCGTTTCTAGGCCCAAGCCAATACCTCCAGGAATTTGAGGAATTTTCTATTGCATGATACCTGGTTATACATCGACAAGCAAGAAGAAGAAAGAAATTATCTAGCACTTCACGTCGATATACTGTTTGAAATTGCGTTGCTGTGTCAGAAGAAGGATAGCTATACTGATTCGGTATACTCTAAAAATACCTTTGGTACAATATTGACGATCTCACAAAGATTGAGTTTCGGTGAATTCCCGTTTACTGATCCCATCTTTTACGGAATCGATCCCCTACAAGAATATGCGGAGCTCGGCATGTCTGGAAGCACAGGAGAACGTTCTTTTGCTGATATTATTACCAGTATTCGATACTGGGTCATTCATAGTATTACTATACCTTCCCTATTCATCGCGGGTTGGTTATTCGTCAGCACAGGTTTAGCTTATGATGTGTTTGGAAGCCCTCGTCCAAACGAGTATTTTACAGAGAGCCGACAAGGAATTCCATTAATAACTGGCCGTTTTGATTCTTTGGAACAACTCGATGAATTTAGTAGATCTTTTTAGGAGGACCCAATGACCATAGATCGAACCTATCCAATTTTTACAGTGCGATGGTTGGCTGTTCACGGACTAGCTGTACCTACCGTTTCTTTTTTGGGGTCAATATCAGCAATGCAGTTCATCCAACGATAAACCTAATTCGAATTAATTATAGAGCTATGACACAATCAAACCCGAACGAACAAAATGTTGAATTGAATCGTACCAGTCTCTACTGGGGGTTATTACTCATTTTTGTACTTGCTGTTTTATTTTCCAATTATTTCTTCAATTAAGAAAAAAAAGAGTAGTAGAATACTAAATAATAGTAGGAATTCCCTTATCCCATTCGGAAGGATTGTATCTCATAATTATCTATGACTGTTTATGTCTTTAGCATGACCACTTGATGAAATGCGGAGGGAAGCGGGATAAATGGCCGATACTACTGGAAGGATTCCTCTTTGGATAATAGGTACGGTAACTGGTATTCCTGTGATCGGTTTAATAGGTATTTTCTTTTATGGTTCATATTCTGGATTGGGTTCGTCCCTGTAATATGGAATAATGGATAATGGGACGAACTAAGTTATAGGCATGAAAGTGTAAGAACGCAACGGGGCCCGCCTCCTCTTTCTTTGTCTGATTCGCGAGGAAGGGTCCCGTTGAATTCTTAATGATCATGATCATAATATTTTGGTCGTATAAATGACAACAAATAGATCACTTTTTCCGATGATTTTTTTGAAAAATGAACTCAATTTCAATTAATTGATTCATAGCATCTGCTCTTCGATAGTATCTATCGATACTTTCAAGGTTAGAAGAAAAAAAGGAATCACTCAATTGGATGACACAATACAATATATATATTTAATATTTCTTTTTTTTTCTGTCGACCAGATATCAATCAAACCTTTTCTAGACTAGTCTAACCTTACTCTATTTATTTTAGTATTTCATCAAAGTTTGAAATTATTTTATAAATTTATCGCCTTGATTCTATTTTATCAAAAAAAATGGGTAAGGATTCCTTCTCTTTTTTTTGGTTGTCCATTACTTAGTATATTATACTTATTTCGACTTATTTTATACTTATTATATTATCCTTATTACTTATTCTATTATCTATTATAAGTAAATCGAAAAAATAAAGGGTTCTGAAAAATCTGGAAAAATCGAAACTAAGAATAGAAATCCTTGACGAACGGTACCGGAATTGTTATTATTTCGACACAAGAAAAGGAATTTTACACATCCTTTTCTTGTGTCGAAGGCTAGAAAGACGAAGAATACTCCCTGTAATTATTTGTTCCCCTCATTTCTCCTTCCTTTCTATTCTCCACTTACTTATCTTATGTTTAGTATCTAATCAAATTGAATTTAGAAAACAAAACCCATTCTGTAACATTTTAATCTGACACTGACAATAGGAATATAATTACACCCCCCCCCCAATTTAGTCCAATAGTCTTCTTCACAATATACATATTTTGTTTTGAATGCGGTAAAGGCAATTCCTAGAGAAAGAATCGAAACAAGCAAAAGACTTTTCATACTTTTTTTTCATTATACCTAACCTAATTGCCAGGAAGAATTTGTTCTTTTTTACAAATTTGATGTTGATAAATCCACGGATCTAGAAATTCATTTCGGACACTTGAACCTTCTCAAACTGTTTCTTTTTAAGAACCAAAAAGATTTGTGCAAAAACAATAGATGCCAAGAAGAACAAAAGACCTTGGACGCGTAGTGGGTCTTGAAGTACTATTTCTGCATCCCCCTGACCAAATCCACCCACATTAGGATTAATTGTTAATGGTTGATCGAGTTTGATAGATTCACCCTCTGAAACAAGAAGTTCTGGTCCTGGGGGGATAATATCAACCACTTGATGTCCATCCAAGGCATCCGTTATGGTTATTTCGTACCCCCCTTTTTCTTTTCGTATGATTTTGCTTACTATACCCGTTGCCGTAGCATTATAAACTGTATTGTTACTTTTGTTCCCGTCGGGATAAATCTGGCCCCTTCCCCTGTTTCCGCCTACGTATATGGGATATTTTAAGAAATGAACATCCTTATTACTAGCAGGGTCTGGGGAAAGAATAGGAAAGGTGATTTCACTATATTTTTTACCAGGAACAGGACCTATCACAAGAATATTTTTCTTAGTGGGGCGGTAGTTCTGAAAAGACAGATTGCCAATCTTTTCTTTCATCTCGGGCGAAATACGATCAGGCGGGGCTAACTCAAACCCCTCTGGTAAAATAAGAACAGCACCCACATTCAAAGCCCCTTTCTTACCATTAGCAAGAACTTGTTTCAGTTGCATATCATAAGGAATTCTAACAACCGCTTCAAATACAGTATCGGGAAGTACCGCTTGTGGAACCTCAATATCCACGGGTTTATTCGCTAAATGGCAATTGGCACATACAATACGCCCAGTTGCTTCTCGTGGATTTTCATACCCCTGCTGCGCAAAAATGGGATATGCATTTGAAATGGAAGCCCCGGTTATTATATAGATCATGAGCGATACGGAAATGGATCGAGTAATCTCCTCCTTTATCCAAGAAAAAGTATTTCTAGTTTGCATGGTCCAATCATTGATCCCGAAAATTTCTACAATAAAATTAGGCAGGTCACTAGTATAGTTCCCTAGCCACGATTCTGCTATTTACTTTTACTGAAAACTGAAAAAAAAAATGACTGAAACAGAGGAGAAATTGTATTCTCCCGATGGGTAGAAAGAGTAAAGGAAGTACGACTTTGCATGCTTTGCTTATCTCGAAAGTAAGAAAGATTATAATTGAATCCATGAATCATTTTTCAGTCATTCATTGAATGATAAATAACTACAAGTGACGGAGATACACGATTTAAATAACGAAAGATCCAATATTTAAAAATTGTATCTAGAATGACTGGAAAGGTAGAAACAAGACCAGATATAATTTGATCATTATGAGCAAATCCAAAATCTTTGTAGATAGAGCCAATCATTAGTTCCCAACCGTGGGGCGAATGGAATCCTATACATAAATCTGTTAATAAAAGAATAGAAAAGGCTTTTATTGTGTCGCTTAAATTATATAGGAATTCTTGAACCCAAGAGTTAAGAATAAGAAGTTCTTCATTACCCAAAATAGAATAACCACTGAGAATAACGAAACAGATTAGATTGGTCGAGAAGTGCAAAATCGTATGGATACGATCCTCATTGTGCAGCTTGATCAATTGGATCGTTTCTTTTTGGATTCCTATACGAAGCTTTTGTAGATGTGTTTCCGGGTATTCTTTTATCATTTCGTCCAACAGGAAGAGTTCCTCTACTTCTATGAATTGTTCTAGAATACTCTTTTCTTGAATATCATTCAAAAAAGTTTCGGATTGCCTAGTATTCCACCAATTAGTAATCCAAGATTTCAGACTTTTATTAAATGAGAGAGAGATCCACCAGGGCAAAAATACTATAGATGCAAGATATAGAAGGGGAGTGAATGCTTTCTTTTTTGCCATTTTTTCATCTGTGAGTTGTTAATGAACCCACCTCATTCGTTGACTTTATGTGATCTAAAGAAATCCTATCAAGCATGCCTTTCATTATATTATAAAGTAGGGGCCCATGAATCTTTTCTCTGTTTTTTTTGATTCAGTGCTTAGCCCTTGAATCTAATTGAATCTAAAAAGAATACAGAATATAGAAAATAAGAATCCACTTTGAATTCGAATGAAATATATATATTATTGTTATATTGATATTGTTATTGTTTCCAGATATCTCAATTGATGAAATTCGAAGCAATTGCCCTCTTTTGATAACTGCCCGAAAGAACCGCTTCAAATAATAAAGATTGTTCTATTCAGATTTTGAGACGAAGGAGCGCCCTGTCTATATCAAGATTGCAATCAAATAGGTCGAAAATTTTCGCGGGTTATCTAAACTATATATAGTCTAGAGTCCAGGAATAATTGAAAAAAAAAATTATGAAAAATATTATGCTGATCAAAAATGAGTGACAAAAAAAGACAGAAAAGTTATCATTGCGTTTATCATTATGTTATAAGAAAGAAATCCACTTGTTTAGTTCTTTAGTTCTTAAGGAGCACAAAAGAAAGGATAAAAGGGGAGGGGCCGATTGAGAAAAGTAGAGAAAATTTACAAGATATGATCTATCTGTATCTAACGTATCAACTCCAAATATTGAAAATAAAAAGCGAAAGTCTTTATTTCGAAATACTTTGATATATGAGATGAATCCAGTATTTTGATTTTTTGTGCTTATTTTGGAGTCGTTTGAGCGGTTTTACATTTACAGACGCATAAAAAACTATTTCCGTGGACAAAAAAAAACTGTTTTTTTATGTTATGACTCTTCCGTATACGTCCGCTTTGGTTTGAATGGGCATTCTGAAGAAACTTCAGTTTAGTTCTGCTATAGAAAAAAGAGGATTCTTGGATTGAGCTTTTTCCTCCCGGCGAGAAAGCTTTTGCAATTCATTTCAAAAGACTTCAATCGGTACACGCAAAAAATAGGCCAATTCAGCAGCTTTTTGTTCAATTTCGCGCGGAGTCAAATTCTCATCAGTACGAGTCAAGGGAACGGCCCCCTGGCCTCTGATTTCCATATAAAGGACACGACGAGCATAAATACCCTCTTTAACTTCTATTCTGATGGACTGAATATCTTTCATAAGGAATCGTAGAAAGATGCGACGATTTTTTCCAGGAAAACCCCAACGAAAAATACATACTATTCCCTCCTTTCTATCGAATCGGTCATAACCACTGCCTACATTCCAAAAAATCGCGCACCACAAATAGGAACTAATAAAGAGGCCTGCGATCCCATAGAAAGACATCACGATTCCTTGTGGAAAAAAAACTATTTGCTGAGACGGAAATAAAGATATCAAATTCCTACCAAGATAACTAGAAGTTCCAACTAATAAAAACCCTAATGAACCAAAAAAAAGGATAAAGGCCCAGCAGAAATTGCTTGTTTTTCGAGATCCCACTATAAATTCTATCCATATAGATTCTGATCGCCAACTCATACATACTAGATCCAGTTGCATTTTATTCGAATTGCGAGAATAACCAAAAAAATTCGATTTTACTTTTTTTGTTTCCGAAGTAACTCTCATCAACTAGTACTATTTTGATATGAACTCTGATATGAACTTTTAGAAGGAATTCATCAAATTGCTTGATCTAAATTCATCCCCTTTATATGATCGCCTATACGGATCTACTAGATATATAGACTTTAATTTCATACATCCGTTCGGTACCGATCCACTTGCTATAATTCATTTAACCCTATATCATGTTTACGTATGCATAAGAGGGGCTTTTTCATTTATGTTCGGTTCGGGGAAGCCAGATGTTATACAATATTCTACTAAATAGGTATCCATGACATCTAAGTCTTGAAAAAAAATAGATAAGATTTGGTCTTGGCCCCATCGAATCTAAAAAATCTTAGTTTTTTGAACATACAAAGATAAAGAAGCCATTGCAATTGCCGGAAATACTAGGCCTGCTAAAGGCACAAAAATAGAGGGAAAACTGCTGAAAGTTGTCATAAAATGGGTACCTCAATTTAATATTTTGTACCTGTTATTGTTATATTGTTAGTTAGAAATATATCTTATAACGATTATATTATAATCCGTATATTATACTAATTATATCTAAATACTAAGTATATCTAAACGAGTCTATATATCTAATATATCTAATAAGTGCAAGGAATGTAGAATTAAATAAAAGGACTTGCCCATCTTTCTAAATCAAATAAAATAGGTGTATGATAAGATAATCCACTTTCTTTATTATCTTACTTTATTCTTACTTTTCTTATTATTCTATTGTTCTTGTCTTCTAATTTGAATTTTTGAATTTAATAAAGAAAGAGTTTATTACAAATTGTCGAAAGATTCGATTCGTTAGAATCCGATCCAAGCACAGGGATTATTAGTAAAAATAGAATTTTCGGGAGATATAGAAAGATGCAAAACTCTATATTTCTATTCTATTTTTTCTCTATTTAAATTATATATACATACGCAATAGAGGAAGATCCAATTCGTTTTATTTGTCTCTCCAAATTCGAATTTCATTTCACAGAAGGAAAAATTCGCTTTTTATCTTGTTGCTATAGGTTTACTCATTAGTAATATCGGATAATAATAATTATCCACATAATTTGTTTTTCGACAATTCCATTTTTTGTCACAAAGTCAAAGCCCATTACGCGGGCTTTGACTTTGATTCTGATAAACTAACTAACTGCCCTTTCACTACAAATAAAATAATTTCACTTAAAGACTTCTAATCTGATCCAATTTTGATTCAAAGGAAAAAACCCGTGGAGCTGAATTAACTCACTCAGAACACCTTTTAAAGGATTACGTGGTACGATTGGATCGAATAAACCCTTATGGAATAAATATTCAGCCGCCTGTGAACCTTCCGGTATTGTTTTATTCAATGTTTGCTCAATTACTCTTTTACCCGCAAATGCAATATAGGCATTGGGTTCAGCAATAATGATATCCCCCAACATACCAAAACTCGCGGTCACTCCACCAGTAGTAGGAGATGTAATCGCATACATAAAATAACTTTTTATTTGATTGATAATCATATAAAGCGGAAGATATTTTAGCCATTTGCATCAAGCTCAAACTTCCTTCTTGCATGCGTGCTCCTCCGGAAGCACACACTAGAATAAGAGGTAAAAAATTATTGGTAGCATATTCGATCAAACGGGTGATTTTCTCGCGACGACGCATCTTCAATACCTCCCATAAACTGAAAATCCATAACCCCGATTGCTATAGGAATACCGTTTAGTTGACCCGTGCCTGTTTGAATAGCCTCCGTTAATCCTGTCTTTCTTTGATAAAAATCAATACGATCCTTATAAAGCTCTTCTTCAGACTGAAATTCAATGGGATCCGATAGATTCATGTCTTCATCCATAGGACCCCAAGTGCCTGGATCAATCGAAAGTTCGATTCGATCCGAACTACTCATTTTCAAATGATATCCACATTGTTCACAAATATTCATTTTTGACTTAAGCAATTTCTTATAATTTAATCCATAACAATTTTCGCATTGAACCCACAAATGCTTGTATAGATCGAGATCATTAGAACTTTCTTTTAGAGTTAAATCATTACCATTTTCACGAGTTATTATATCGAAATTCTTGCCTTCACTACTATTTCCACCTTCGCCGCAAATGTAATTATAAATATAATTATCATTGGAATTGTCACTACCACTTAAAATGGAACTATCAATACAGATTTGAGACCGAAGATAAGAGTCAATACAACTATTAATGTGATTATTCATATAACTAGAATTACGATAACTATAAAAAAAATTTTCTAGTTTACTAAAAAAGAATGATCATTGTTAAGCTCAAAAATGTGATTTTCACTATCAAAATATATGGAATAACGGTCCTGATTACTATCCCTAATTAAAAAGGTGTCATCAGAAATGAAATTCCGAATGTCTTTGACGTCAACTAAACGATCAACCTTACTGTAATAACTAGAGCTGTCACTACAATCATGAATGTTTTTATCCGTATCATTTCTAGCCGGGTCTTCGTTTACACTAGTATTTTCAACAGGACCAAGGCGGCTATCCATTGATTTGACTCAGCCACATCTGTATTTAATTCTCCCTTAGACAAGATCAAATCGAACCATGATTTTTCCATAGAGCTTTCTTGCCTCTATTTCCACTGAAAGTACAGTAGATGAATAGTCATTCGATGAAAAATCAATTGAATATCTTATATCTCCTATCAGAATACGCATACGGATACAATCACTAGGGTTATTAACGAACAATGAGTGAATATTGAAAGAAACGATTCTCTTTGTGAGAACCTCGAGTAGCAGTTCATTATATATGATAGAGCTCTTTTTCTTTTGAATTAGAAATATCAATTTTCAATTAGAAATAGTGATTTCCCCATGTTGTGTAAAATTCGCACTGAAAAAATTGAAAAAAGAAATTTTTCTCCTATCAAGAACCTTTTGAAAAATCTCGTCTACTAATACAATACAAGAAAGTTCTATTCCAACACGGAGCCGAAAGGACAACATACAGGATGGGTAGAAGAAGTTGTGATGCTTGGCTCGATCCATGATCCGAAACCGTGGTATATAGGATAGAAAAGAATACACCAATCCCTAAGGATCCATACATAGGATTAATTATGGACCCAGGAGAAAATTTGAGTTGTGTTTAGTCTTTTATTTTTGTATTTAAGATCTTGTATATCTAGATAAAAATAGATCTATCAAAAATATAGACAATAGAATCGGCTCAATCCTTTTAGTAAAAGATTGGGCCGAGTTTAATTGCAATTCAACAAACCGACAGTAATTACTGGATTACAAAGTATCCATTGCTTCGAATTCAAATTTGATTTATGAAGCTGGTTTATCTAATTTATCCACTGCGTCGAATTCAAATTTGATCGCCTTCCATACTTCACAAGCAGCAGCTAGTTCAGGACTCCATTTGCTAGCCTCGCGGATAATTTCATTACCCTCGCGGGCAAGGTCACGTCCCTCATTACGAGCTTGTACACATGCTTCTAAAGCTACTCGATTAGCTACGGCACCCGGTGCATTTCCCCAAGGGTGTCCTAAAGTTCCTCCACCGAATTGTAGTACGGAATCATCTCCAAAGATCTCGGTCAAAGCAGGCATATGCCAAACGTGAATACTCAAAAGCTACGGGCAGAACACCTGGCATAGAAACCCAATCTTGAGTGAAATAAATACCACGGCTTCGATCTTTTTCAATAAAATCATCACGTAGTAAATCAACAAAGCCCAAAGTTATGTCCCTCTCTCCTTCAAGTTTACCTACTACTGTACCAGCGTGAATATGATCTCCACCAGACATACGTAAAGCTTTAGCTAGTACACGAAAGTGCATACCATGATTCTTCTGTCTATCAATAACTGCGTGCATTGCGCGATGGATGTGAAGAAGTAGACCATTATCTCGGCAATAACGAGCCAAGCTAGTATTTGCAGTGAACCCACCTGTTAAGTAGTCGTGCATTACGATAGGAACTCCCAATTCTCTGGCACACACGGCCCTTTTGATCATTTCTTCGCATGTACCTGCAGTAGCATTCAAGTAATGCCCTTTGATTTCACCTGTTTCAGCCTGTGATTTATAAATTGCTTCGGCACAAAATAAGAAACGGTCTCTCCAGCGCATAAATGGTTGGGAGTTCACATTCTCATCATCTTTGGTAAAATCAAGCCCGCCTCGTAGACACTCATAAACTGCTCTACCGTAGTTCTTAGCGGATAACCCCAATTTAGGTTTAATAGTACATCCTAATAGGGGGCGACCATACTTGTTCAATTTATCTCTTTCAACCTGGATGCCATGAGGCGGGCCTTGGAAAGTTTTAATATAAGCAGTAGGGATTCGCAGATCCTCTAGACGTAGAGCGCGCAGGGCTTTGAACCCAAATACATTACCCACAATGGAAGTAAACATGTTAGTAACAGAACCTTCTTCAAAAAGGTCTAAGGGGTAAGCTACATAACATATATATTGATCATCTTCTCCAGGAACGGGCTCAATGTGGTAGCATCGCCCTTTGTAACGATCAAGGCTGGTAAGCCCATCGGTCCACACGGTTGTCCATGTACCAGTAGAAGATTCAGCAGCTACCGCGGCCCCTGCTTCCTCGGGCGGAACTCCGGGTTGAGGAGTTACTCGGAAGGCTGCCAAGATATCAGTATCTTTGACTTCATATTCAGGAGTATAATAAGTCAATTTATACTCTTTAACACCAGCTTTGAATCCAACACTTGCTTTAGTCTCTGTTTGTGGTGACATAAGTCCCTCCCTACAACTCATGAATTAAGAATTCTCGCAACAACAAGGTCTACTCGACATAAATGAGGAGTTAATGAAACCTTTTCGAAGAACTCTTTCAAAAAATTATCAACGAATCCGAAAGGTTCCTTATTAGACCATGGTATTTGATTCGCCAAATACATCATTATTCTATATTCTTTCATATGTATGGCGCAACCCATCCGTGTTTTTCAAGTTTATAATTCCTTACTTTTTTTTGAATCAAAATTCTAAATGCAAATGAAATAAATGAAATAGAAATAGATAAATAATATAAAAAGGAAATAAATAAAATAGAAATATATCAATAATATAAAAATAATATTAATATAATATTCTAATATATTAGAAATAAAATATATAAAAAAATTAATAAAATATATAAATAAATTCTAATATATATTAGAATATATATAATAGAATATATAAATATATAATAGAATTAATATTCTAACATCTAATATAAATTATATATTATAAGCTCAATAATAAGAAATAAGAAATTCACCCTTGACAGTAATATATGTTGTATATGTAAATCCTAGATGTGAAAACAGGCGTAATTCGGCCCTGAAATGAAAAAAAAGGGAATATAGATGGAAAAAGGGGGGAGAGGTTGGACGTAAAGTAAAAAAAAAATCGATATGCTAAAATAAAATACGAAATGAAATTGAAATAAGGCTAATGAGATAGAAATAAGGAATCATAAATAGAGTTCGGGTTCGAATTCCATAGATAATATGGATGGTGTTGCCTATAATGATGGACAAATGAAAGACTCTCTCAAAATTTTTATTTATCCACTTCCTATTTTGAAAATTGGTTGGTTGAACTTAAAAATTCCTTCATTGAATAAGGAAACAATCCAATTGAATGCACTTGAATTGGATGGGACCAACGAAATCGAGCGCTAACCCCCATTTCTTATTGAATTAACCGATCAACCTCCTGTCGAAGATTTATTTTGTATTAGATAATTTTCGAAAAAAAAATTGACATATTTCACTTTATTATATTATGAAAATAAATCCTACTACTTCTGTTCCTGGAGTTTCCACGCTTGAAAAAGAAAATCCGGGGCGTATTTCTCAAATCATCGGTCCAGTACTAGATGTAGCCTTTCCCCCGGGCAAGATGCCTAATATTTACAACGCCCTAGTAGTTAAGGGTCGAGATACCGCCGGTCAACAAATTAATGTAACTTGTGAGGTACAGCAATTATTAGGAAATAATCGAGTTAGAGCTGTAGCTATGAGCGCTACAGATGGTCTAACGAGAGGAATGGAAGTGATTGACACGGGAGCTCCTCTAAGTGTTCCAGTCGGCGGAGCGACCCTAGGACGAATTTTTAACGTGCTTGGGGAGCCCGTTGATAATTTAGGTCCCGTAGATACTCGCACAACATCCCCTATTCATAAATCCGCGCCCGCTTTCATACAATTAGATACAAAATTATCTATTTTTGAAACAGGAATTAAAGTAGTCGATCTTTTAGCTCCTTATCGTCGTGGGGGAAAAATCGGACTATTTGGGGGGGCTGGGGTAGGTAAAACAGTACTCATTATGGAATTGATCAACAACATTGCCAAAGCTCATGGGGGCGTATCCGTATTTGGCGGAGTAGGTGAACGGACTCGTGAAGGAAATGATCTTTACATGGAAATGAAAGAATCTGGAGTAATTAATGAACAAAATCTTGCGGAATCAAAAGTGGCTTTAGTCTACGGTCAGATGAATGAACCGCCAGGAGCTCGTATGAGAGTTGGATTGACTGCCCTAACTATGGCGGAATATTTCCGAGATGTTAATGAACAAGACGTACTTCTATTTATAGACAATATCTTCCGTTTTGTCCAAGCGGGATCCGAAGTATCTGCCTTATTGGGTAGAATGCCTTCCGCTGTGGGTTATCAACCCACCCTTAGTACCGAAATGGGTTCTTTACAAGAAAGAATTACTTCTACCAAGGAGGGATCCATAACTTCTATTCAAGCAGTTTATGTACCTGCGGATGATTTGACCGACCCTGCCCCTGCCACAACATTTGCGCATTTAGATGCTACTACCGTACTATCAAGAGGATTAGCTGCCAAAGGTATTTATCCAGCGGTAGATCCTTTAGACTCAACGTCCACTATGCTCCAACCTCGAATCGTTGGTGAGGAACATTATGAAACTGCGCAAAGGGTTAAGCAAACCTTACAGCGTTACAAAGAACTTCAGGACATTATAGCTATCCTTGGGTTGGACGAATTGTCCGAAGAGGATCGCTTAACCGTAGCAAGAGCGCGAAAAATTGAGCGTTTCTTATCACAACCCTTTTTCGTAGCGGAAGTATTTACCGGTTCCCCGGGGAAATATGTTGGTCTAGCAGAAACAATTAGAGGATTTAAATTGATCCTTTCCGGAGAATTAGACGGTCTTCCTGAACAGGCCTTTTATTTGGTAGGTAACATCGATGAAGCTACTGCGAAGGCTACGAACTTAGCTTAGAAATGGAGAGCAAATTGAAGAAATGACCTTAAATCTTTGCGTACTTACCCCTAATCGAATTGTTTGGGATTCAGAAGTGAAAGAAATCATTTTATCTACTAATAGCGGACAAATTGGCGTATTACCAAATCACGCGCCTATTGCCACAGCTGTAGATATAGGTATTTTGAGAATACGCCTTAACGACCAATGGTTAACGATGGCTCTGATGGGTGGTTTTGCTAGAATAGGCAACAATGAAATCACTATTTTAGTAAATGATGCGGAGAAGGGTAGTGACATTGATCCACAAGAAGCTCAGCAAGCTCTTGAAATAGCGGAAGCTAACTTGAGGAAAGCTGAAGGCAAGAGGCAAACAATTGAGGCAAATCTAGCTCTCAGACGGGCTAGGACACGAGTCGAGGCTATCAACGCGATTTCGTAACGAGTTGGTTAATCGAAAGAATTTCCGTAGAAACAGAACTCTCGTTTATACATCCCATTTTGATTCTGCCGATTAAATAGAATCAAATACAATCAAAAGTGAAATCAGATTTTGATCTAACGAAAAATTTGAAAATTGAAAACGGAAATAGAATAGGATGAAAAAGATAGAAAATCAATAAAAGAAGGTGGGTAGAAAAACTTATTAGACACCGGGATCGATGGTATCTAATAAATTCTACCTACTATTGGATTTGAACCAATGACTCCCGCCGTATGAAAGCAATACTCTAACCGCTGAGTTAAGTAGGTCATTTATTATCATAAGGAATCATAAAGAGAAAGAAAAGGGACCTATTACATCGATGGATTATAAATCCAATATTACTTCTAAGCAATACCAATCAAACCGACCAAAAGGGTATGATTATGATGTTGGATCATGTAATATTCATCTTGACAAGAAATTATCTACATAATATGATAAAATATGTATCACAAACACAAGGGCTATAGCTCAGTGGTAGAGCACCTCGTTTACACGTGCGCCAATGTTTTTCAGGGAAGTCTATCATGCAATCAAAAGAATTGATCTTTTTGAGAAATCGATGTCTTACTCCATTACTTTGAAGGAACAAAACAAGAGA
>JBBHDX010000648.1:0-2500 GCA_039519145.1 Kokia cookei
GCTCTGCATGTACTTGGTTCAGTTACGTATTGTTGTTGCCGATGGTGTCCGATGCTCTCGCACATCCAAGGCAGCAAGGTCCCGAGGGCTCCCGATTGTCCCGCACCACCATCGGCAACCAATGGTGTCCGTCCGATGTTCTCGCACATCCGAGACACCAAGGTGCCGATGCTTCCCGTTGGTCCCGCACCACCATCGGCCTCAGTTACCGATGGTGTCCGATGCTCCCGCACATCGAAGGCACCAAGGTGCCGATGCTTCCCGATTGTCCCGCACCACCATCGGCCTCAGTTGCCGATGGTGTCCGATGCTCCCGCACATCGAAGGCACCAAGGTGCCGATACTTCCCGATGGTCCCGCACCACCATCGGCCTTAGTTGCCAATACGATGGTGTCCGATGGATCCCGATGGTCCCGCACCACCATCGGCCTAAGTTGCCGATGGTGTCCGATGCTCTCGCACATCCGAGGCACCAAGGTGTCGGAGGCTCCCGCACATCCGAGGTACCAAGGTGTCCGAGGCTCCCGCACATCCGGGGCACCAAGGTGTCGATGGTGTCCGAGGCTCCCACACAAGGTCCCGTTGCTACCCGATGGACCCATACTTAACCAATGGCATACGTTACCGGTGTTGTATGAGGCTCCCGCACCACCGATGTCTCAAGGTGGCGGAGGATCTTGTTGCAAGAGGGGAGGGAACGGGACGATTCATTCATAGGCGAATGAACATGTAATGATATCCATAGCTTTGGGAAGGGGGAGGGACTCTTCGCATCATTTTTTATGTTCCGAGATGCCTTGCCGGAAGTTTGCCGGAATAGTCGCCGGACGGTTGCCGGGGACGGCTCGCCGGAGCACCACCGGGAACCTAACCGGTGGTGGGGGGGGCTCCGACGTTGGGGCATGGGATGGGCATGGGAAGTGCCCTTGACAACCCCTGGGTCTGGTCCCTCAGAATCACTCCCCCCCTAAAGAGCTAAAAAAACTTTATCGATGTGCTACCAGGAAACATTATTATGTCTGAAACAGGGACACTTTTTTTTTGGCGCCAAGTTGCTGATGGTCCCGCGCTTTTTTTGGGCCGATGGTGTCCCATGCTCCCGCACATGGAAGGTGCCGATGCTTCCCGACGGTCCCGCAACACCATCGGCCTAAGTTACCGATGGTGTCCGATGCTCCCGCACATCGAAGGCACCATGGTGCCGATACTTCCCGATGGCGTCGGATGCTCCCGCACATCGAAGGCACCATGGTGCCGATACTTCCCGATGGTGTCCGATGCTCCCGCACATCGAAGGCACCATGGTGCCGATACTTCCCGATGGTGTCCGATGCTCCCGCACATCGAAGGAACCATGGTGCCGATACTTCCCGATGGTGTCCGATGCTCCCGCACATCGAAGGCACCATGGTGACGGTGGATCCCGATGGTCCCGCATCACCATCGGCCTTAGTTGCCGATGGTGCCTGATGCTCCCATACACCCGAGGCACCAAGTGCCGATGCTTCTCGATGGTTCCGCACCACCATCGGCCTAAGTTGCCGATGGTGTCCGATGCTCCCGCACATCGAAGGCACCATGGTGCCGATACTTCCCGATGGTCCCGCACCACCATCGGCCTTAGTTGCCGATGGTGTCCGATGCTCCCGCACATCGAAGGCACCATGGTGCCGATGGATCCCGATGGTCTCCGATGCTCCCGCACATCGAAGGCACCATGGTGCCGATACTTCCCGATGGTGTCCGATGCTCCCGCACATCGAAGGCACCATGGTGCCGATACTTCCCGATGGTGTCCGATGCTCCCGCACATCGAAGGAACCATGGTGCCGATACTTCCCGATGGTCTCCGATGCTCCCGCACATCGAAGGCACCATGGTGCCGATACTTCCCGATGGTGTCCGATGCTCCCGCACATCGAAGGCACCATGGTGCCGATACTTCCCGATGGTGTCCGATGCTCCCGCACATCGAAGGAACCATGGTGCCGATACTTCCCGATGGTGTCCGATGCTCCCGCACATCCGAGGCACCAAAGGTGCCGATGATTCCCGATGGGCCCGCACCACCATCGGCCTTAGTTGCCGATGGTGCCTGATGCTCCCATACACCCGAGGCACCAAGTGCCGATGCTTCTCGATGGTTCCGCACCACCATCGGCCTAAGTTGCCGATGGTGTCCGATGCTCCCGCACATCGAAGGCACCATGGTGCCGATACTTCCCGATGGTCCCGCACCACCATCGGCCTTAGTTGCCGATGGTGTCCGATGCTCCCGCACATCGAATGCACCATGGTGCCGATGGATCCCGATGGTCCCGCAACACCATCGGCCTAAGTTGCCGATGGTGTCCGATGCTCCCGCACATCGAAGGCACCATGGTGCCGATACTTCCCGGTGGTGTCCGATGCTCCCGCACATCGAAGGCACCATGGTGCCGATACTTCCCGATGGTGTCCGATGCTCTCGCACATCCAAGGCAGCAAGGTCCCGAGGGC
>JBBHDX010000649.1:0-25479 GCA_039519145.1 Kokia cookei
CACATTTTCCTTGTTTATCTTTTTGCTCATTCCATAATATGGCAAATGCCACTAATTTTTATTATTTTTCTCTAAAAACAGTATTGAAACTACTAACTATTAATAGCGTATATACTTCTTAGATATTTTATCTGTTGGTTTACAATTTTGTGAATTTTATTAATCATGAATTCATTATTATTTTTTCACTTGATTTGGTCTGGTGGCATGTTTTCCATTTAAGTACGTGTTAATTTGTGACAACTAAAAACTCGTATAACTTTTTAACGGCCTTGTAAAAAGATCCAGGATTTTTTGAGGAGCTTCAGGAAACTTGTCAGAATAATATTTTTTTTTTCAACGGTTTTTCATCATTTCCAATATACCGACAAATCATCCTTAAGCGACAAGACCGTGTCACATACAGAACTGCTCCTGCATTTTTGTTATTGATCAACGAAATTGTTCTCAACTCTAGAAAATTAGGTCTAGGTATCACATATATCACTGTTGAGTTGAATTTTTTCCTCTGAGCAACCGTGCACTCAGTGGGGATACTATTGTACTTCGATCTCCATTTCAGTTAAAATTTATATAGTGGTGGCGGTCTTGGTGGCTTTAGGAACATCTAAGGTCAGTAAAGCCCGGAGATGGATTAAGGGTATGGGACTGGATTAGGAAGGAAATGCGTCTGCAGCCGTCTTTTATTTGGAGCTATGCCGATATTCATATGGAGTAACGAAGGGAAACTGCAGTAAACCTCCGTTAGCATAGTCGATTTGAAGTTAATCAAATCACGCGAAACATGGTACCCCGGGCCTAGAAGACAACAGCAGAAACCAGCCAGCTCGTCTACCGTGACATATATTTATTAAAATTTTTATAGATATGAAAAAATAGAACGAAAAACACATAAAAAGTTACTCACATATTGGTCAAAGCTGTCACAGCTCCTTCGTGAGTCACGTTGAGCCTAGTTTTTTTTTCATGTTTCGAAGACATTTGCGTCGCTTTATTTTCAATTTCCGTTGATATATATATATATATATATATATATATATATATATATATATATATATATATAGTGTATCAACAGAAGTTAAAAAGACTAACATTGTTTATTAAGATATCTAGTCCGTATATAATGTTTTCAGTTTCAAGAGCTTCATCATTAAAACACTTATACTGCTGTATGAGTAATTGGAATCGTTATTCTTCAGGGCTACCTTTCTTTTTAATTATCGGAGTTCATTAAGACTCCGTTTCCTTCCTGTAGAAGCATTGCATCGTATTTCTCCTTACTGTTGAGAAAGAAGAGGTTAACACGGGTCGAAGTAGCGTATAATTCCGTCTACCAAAATTAATATATTGAGAAATATGATTAAATGATTAAATGATTTTATTTTCCAATTAATAAATACATACAAGTCAACATGTGCATGATTTGGAAAATAACTGGCCACAGTTACTAGTATTGTGGTCAGTTAAACAAAATAACAAAACATTTTAAAAACATAGTTTATAATGCGAGTCTAGCTGCATGGAACTCAAATAAAGTAACATAAACGCCCCTGTGGTATGTGTGGTATCTTAGGAGCATGATAACATTATACAGTATTATAGATAACTACAAAACATATTTACGATTTAGTACAAAATTTTTATAAGAAATCCAAAACATTTTAAAGGTATTTCTAACTTCTAGTTTTACATGGTACATACAAATTGCTCAGGTAACTTAAATTGTAATATTTACATGATTTCTATAAATTAAAGCAATACAATAGAAGGAAGTCATCTAAATTGATTTTCCCACATCATACAAGTCACCATCATCAATACCATTATCACTGCAGAATATATCTCTGGGTTGCAGTTTGCGAAAAGACTCGTTTGTCTGACTTTTTCATATCTTTAGTAAACTTATCTCAACCACTATTAACACATCATTACATTTACAAAAACCTAAAATTACCATAATAAAATAACCATTTACATTATGTTGGTAAGTGCAGTCGGAATAGACAATGTGGTGAAATGTCGTTAATTCAATGTAATTATTTGCTACTGTCTTTCAATTAAGACTCAGTAATTATTCAACTGAATCTTGTATACGCAACTATAACCTCTTTTGCACTGATTCCCGTGTATTGATTAATATTTCATAAAAATGGTTAATTTTGCTTTAGTTTCTGAAATTGGACCACTGCCACGAAGATATGTATCACTACAAGCTCGCATCATTCTTTTTAACAATTTTGTACGTTTTAAGAGTTACGAAAATCTTGTTCATTAAAATTCGTATGTGAATGTGCAAACATTATACGTTACATTAACTCTTCACGTTTTTTGAAACCATTTTATTTTATGATTATATATCGATTGTATATTGGGAAATGAAAATCCAGTCTACTCTTTCGGTCAACACTATTGTGTTCAAGACTTTAAAGAAGACATAAACTAAAACGCATTTGCACAAGTGTAAGAAAATTTAGCCATTTTTGACAAAATAAAAACCTTTATTACATTAAAATGGTTTTTGTTTCAATATTTTCTGATTTTTATTTAGTTTCTTCTTATCACTTGTAAAAAGTTCCATTATAAACTTTGCTCCTCTCTTGTTTCTTATGCCTTTTTTCTATTTTACGTTGAATCGAATTTTTTATAAATGGAAATTTTTTGGTACAAAGAATTTTAAAAACTTTTTTTGAAACTACATTCTTTCAATGACTAAACGAGAGGGGTCATAGGTGAGCAGATTCAAGGAGATTACGGAGGCGTGGCACTCTCATATAGCATTGTAGGAGGAATGCTTTCTGGAGAACGCCAGAAGCGGAAATCTTCGTAGCTTGTGGAGATTTGATGTGGAACTTGAAAGTATCTCTTACTCGGATGATATTGAAGTAATTTTTTGAACTCACACTTTATTAATACATGCTGAACTAAAAAACGCGACTGGGACTAACATTTAATTTTTTTCATAAGAATAAACTTTTTTGTCAAAAAAAAAACAGTTACATCACGTGCGGTGGTAGAGATAAGCTAAGTTGCTCTCCAGAAACAAACAAGGCACCATCCCATCAATTCCGACCAAGGGCCAAGAGGCAGTGGTGGATTGAATAGCCCACTCCCCATCAAAGCGAAAATTGTAAATGGCCTTATCAACTATATATGGCATCTTCGTGTTTACACTGAATTTATTCCTGTACAGGGGAAACCTCCTGCTGTAGGGATACATTGTTCTCCTGCGGTAGTGGTTGCCACATATTGCAGAAGAGAATTTTCAAAATATTTATTACAACACTTCACAAGATAAATCCTGCTCAGAAAAGCAGGGTCTGTAAATGGAACATAATTCAAAATTATTGAGACGTTCTGAAATAGAAGTTATTTAATAAATACGTGTTGTTATCCATTAATTTTTTCTGAAAGAAATTGTTGATTTTAAATGCAATTAATTTCGTGATTAATAATATTAACAAAAATTTTAATGACATTTCAGCCTACCAGCAAATCTGCCAATACCCGTAGGAAAACTGGAGAGTAATCTGGGCCAAAATATGTTCACTCATTTCTGTGGTCTGTTTGGTAAAACATAAATTTACATTATTCTGATTTTTTATTGATCATTGAATTCCGACCCTTGTACTGGCTTTATTTTGGTTTGGTTTTTATCCAGTGGTTAAATTCTACTTTGTTTGCATTTTATTTTTACATAAATAATTGAATTGTGTGATCCCTTACCCTTTAATACATCTTCATGGTTTATATTTAACACTAATAGGATTTTTATCAAACACTGTACAGCACGAGGATAAAAAATTAGTTTGTCAACGCGCGAAATGCGTTTTGTGATTTCTTTACTTATAAGACCATCTCCATAAAACAAAATACGAGTGACGTTTCATGCCTGATGTACTTCGTTCAACTGTCGTATTGGATCTATGTTTTTTTCGCGTCGCTCCCTTGTTTGATGGCTCTTTCCGCGCCCTCACTTCGCACGTCCGGAGAAATAATGATGTAAGGGGACATTCCTCCAAAAATAATTTTTTACATTAAAGTATCCCTAAAGCTCAACCCTATCCACTTAAAACAAATTTATTTTATTTCATGTTTTTTGGCGAGGTTCAGGCCATTAGGCCCGCTCTTCCACCTAACCGTTGACTTGGGTAAGGGAATTGGGAAGGAGAGATGTTGGGTTGCCAGGGAACTTATGGTACCGAACCGACATTTGTCTGGAGTAGGTGAGGGAAACCCCAGCTGAAAACCTCACCTAGTTCGGCCGAGCAGGGTTTGAACCCGCGCTCTACCACTCAGCGATAACGTGGAAGCGAGGACGCTACCACTAGACCACCGCTGTCGGTCAAATACAAAATTATCTCTTCCCTTTAACTTTTTATTCCTGTTATTTCTATGTAATAATCGTCAACTATTATCCAAACGATCCCTTGCATTATGACATCAGTTTTGCACAATATTTGGTAATCAGTTTGTATGCGAATCTAAAGGTATTGTGACGGAAAGAATAAAGAAAAAAAATTGTTTATAACAATTAAAATTGTTTATAACAATAAAAAAATTTAAACAAATAAAAATGATTTAGAATTTCTCAACGTCACTTTATATATCTCAGGGTGTGTAAGGTCCTTGCTACAGAACTCATTGCGCTTAGGGAAAAAGACACCACAATAAACAATAAACAATCACATTTATTGTCATTAAATACAAAAATCCTTAACTAGCATGCACATATTACAACAACATCCTATCATTATACAATATCTCGAGCATTTCTTGTCGCTCGTTGTTCAAAGCTATCACTGTTCAATTGTTCTCTTTAATCTTGAGCATCATTTGTAATTAGCACTTTGCTGTGCACTGACAACCTTCACAAATTGAAAAGTTTATGACTAAAAACATCTCACCCTCTTTGACGGATTGGCTCTGCGATACCTCAGATGAGTTGTGCCCACATCAGGACCGCCTGTTGCGACGTTGCTAATAGTGGCACCTGTGGCGCCGAGTCGCTCGTGCCTCGGGTCGCGTTGCTGCCCTGGCGTCGAACCTCGGACTTGATGCGCCGTGGTGAGCGTCTCTGTTGCGCCTTTCACCGGCTCCTCCGCGCCGATCGATTCACCGAACGCGTGTTCCGTCACGGGCCGAACCGATAATTATTCGTAGCCTCGAGTCTTTAACATTCCGCGTTTGCTTGCGCCTCAGTATTTACTTTGAGCGCCATAGCAATGTTCATTGTCGAAATGTTAAATGCGGGCAGATGAGAACGTGATCAAGCGCCGCGTCCGATCTGCTTGGGTGCATACTTCATCTCAAGAGAACGTTTCTGAAATCAGATGACGCGATCGAAAGTTAATTTACGTCTCGAACATGCTCATATGGCATGTTCGACAAATATCCGAACAATCTCGAACGAATCTCTAACATCCGAACTCCGAAATATTTAGTACGTCTGAACAATTTCAACTATTCATCTCGAATGTTTAGAACGTCCGAACAATTTCAAATATTTATCTCGAATCTAGAACGTCCGAACAATTTCAGATACTCGCTTCGAATGAATTTAGGTTCTGCTTCCAGTTCACACGTAAGCTCATTTCCCTTCCATTCTCACTCTCCCTTCCTTCGAAAATGTTCGATTTCTCTAAATTTGGTTTTTGATTGGTGTTTCTAATATCCCCCCTTCAATTGCCTACTGAATTTCTATTGGTTGCTTCATGTCTACGTAGTCTTAGTATTTTTCCACTGGCGTGGCTTCACATGTCTTGTCTTGTGTCAATGTCATGCGTCGCTTTCCGAATAGTCGCGGGCGTCTGTTTTATATTTCCTAATCCCTTTAGAAAGTGCTGTCACGTCTCGTCCTTGTGTCTTGCATGCGTCGTCATATTCAACATTGCCCAGATGTCCCTGTCTTCATTGTCCTAGAAGGTTTCTATAGATTCTTTTGATTTTCTGATCGTCCTCTGAAAATGCGTGGTCTGGCGTCGGCTACTGTCTTATGTGTGTCATGAAGCGTCTGGTTAATATTTCGTCTCCTGAATAGAATTCTGTGCGTCAAAATTTTCCGAAGGTCGACGGTTCCCTCTCACTCCACCTCTTCTGTCTAGATGCTAAAATTTATGACCTGGTGGTTTCCACTGCGCTGGCTAAGGGTCTCTGCTAGGGGCGGCGTGCTGCCTGCGCCCTTCCCCAGCTCCTTCATTGTCGCAACATTCGCGTGCTACGTCGTAATCAATGTCTTTGTATTCATTATTTTTAATATTTATAACTATTAAATAATAGTTATAATATATATTATATATATATATATATATATATATATTTTTTAATATTTAATCTGTCTCGACAGTTGATGAATTTGTAGTTTCGTCCAAGTTCCTTCAAAGATGCGACTTCTTATAAGATTCACCTCACAAATAGAGTGGTTTTAATTTTTGGATGATAATTATTTTTCCACCTGTTCTTAGGTGTACAACATTTCCCATGATTTTTGTGTCCCATCGCATTGTGTTTATTCAGTTGCTATTGCACATTCTGAAATATTGTTTTAGAAAACTCTTCCTTACCGTGGGAATACAAATCCTATAATTTCGGTATAACCACATTAAAGAAATTTTCAATTATATTTGTCAGTCCAGTAATTTTGATGGTTTAGTAAATCAGCTTTTGCTCCTCTTAATTAAATCCAAAGTGGGGAATCCACTTCTAAACATTAGATTAAAAAAAATATGTTGTTCATCAAATGTTTAGTTCTTACGGTCCTGATTATTCCATTTCTACTTAATATTCTTCTCAGAGTGTCAAAACTTTTAGAATTCAGAAGAGGATCATTAGAATAATTTGTAAATCCCACCCTCGAAATTCATGTAAACCTTTATTTAGGGAATTAAATGTTTTACCTCTCCCTTGCATTTACATTTATGAAATGGTCGTGTTTGTTAAGACAGAATTATTAAAATCTCACACCTGTTTTAGACGAAACAGTTTAGTACACGAACACAACACTCGTAATAAGACTAATATTCATCGTCCCCGAGTGTCAACCACTCTTTGCCAAAAAGGTCCATATCACTCAGGAATCATGTTGTATAATTCCCTTCCCAAAGAGTTAAAAGATATTAATAAACTAAACCTGTTCAAATCCTCGGTTAAAAGCTACCTACTGCACCATTGTTTCTATAGTATTAAAGAATTCCTTGATTTTAGTAAAAGTTAAAGAGATTCCACTTCCCAACAAAAGTTGTTTTATCAATCATTCTTTAAATATTAAATATTGAAATTTATCTTATACTTTATCACACCATTGCTATAGCACATTCAAAATTACTAATAACATTTAAAGCCCTGAACTCCTGCATGCTATTATTATTCCTTATTTTTCATATAAGTTAAAATAATTTGTACTCAACCTTGGCACCGTTGTTTACATACTTCTGTAGCCCCATCCTGGCCCGGGTTTTTCTCCGGTTTTCCTTCTGGTAGAGGTGGATTTTAATAGATACGATTTGTAAATAATTTTTTGCATATTTCTGAAAGATTTATAATAATATATATTTGTTACATAACTTTTTATCTTGTTTTAAACATAATTGTTGGTATTGTCTTTATAAATAACAAATCCACCTCTGCCTTAGGGCCCTTGATCGGAATTGATGGGATGGTCCCTTGCTTGCTTCCGGAGAGTAAATTAGTTTATTGTCCTCCACGTGGTCATACACAGTTTGTAACTGTTTCTTGACAATAAATTTGAAATTTATTCCACTTTTCATTCTGGTACTCGTTACTCGATTATTAAAACATTTTGCCTTATTATGTCAAGGTGATATCAGTCTCAGGTGAGATATTCAATTAGAAGCTGTTCTCATTACCGCTCTACGTTGTCGTGAGGCATTTGACACACCATTTATAGTAAGATATCATTGGACAATGTTGAAGCATTTTGTTGTATTCCTTTTTTTTTAATTCTGAATTTTATGGAGAGGAAAGAAAAACCTATATGAATTAGTTTCTTTGTTAATAAAATGGACTTATTATAAGATTTTTTTGTTTTACTGCAATCTAAAGTAAATATTTTGAATCAACGAGAAGTTACAGAAAAATTTAAAAAGTGAGACAACGTACGCAGTTAAAAATATATGTATTTTTTGTGAGTTTTCACTGATAAATATTCATTACAAAATTAACAAAACAAACCAAGTATTGAAACCATAAGAATAATACGATTTTGTTGATACACTAGCGGTCTCTAGGTTTTAGAGAATCAAACAATTGTCTAAATTTTAAAAGATCTATTGTAAGCAATATCGGTTTGAATTTTTTCCCCTATTTTACGAAATTTTGAAATTCATTTATTTCTCTAACCACCCAAATTATTTGACGAAATCTTACCAATCTCGTTTTGTGTGTAATATTTCCTTACCGTACCTTCCGGCGAGACATGACATCCTCGAGGAAGGATATGATCAGTAATACCAACCCCGACACCGCAAATGACACTCGTGAACACGATCATTATTCCATGTTTCCCTCGTAAAGAGATGTCTTCCCGTAAAGCGACCTCTTAAACTTGCGGGCGTGATTCAGAGCGTCATTCCTCGTTTACAACTTATCTCCAATCCTCCGCTTGTTTCAACTGCAATTTTTATCTTAATGTCTTGCAGATGGTTATCGCGCCCAGATGGTTTAATGGCGCACTTTAACAGAGAACGAATTTTCGAGACGTTCAGATTGCGCACGTAACACGAGCGACCCGGTGACTTTAATAATTATTTTCTAATTCTGTGAGACATGAACGGGGGCTTGTCATTATTCTCTTTTCTGGTGCCGAGGTTTAATATCGCATTGTTTACTAAGAAGTTTTGCGTGGAGCTTGGTGAATCTTTACCCTTGCTGATGACACAATGTGAAAGTTCAGACTTATGAAGCTCCTCGAGTAAATAGAATAAACTTTAGAGAGACGCGCGATGGATCCATCTCGAACTAGATGCTAGTAAGCGGAAAACTTCGCCTCGGCAGCACCTGACTTCCCCTGGACGGGGAAATCACCCGCGCCCTCCAGGACGAGAGCGTATCCCGTGGTGACTGTCACCGCCTCACTTCCTTATGAGAGGAAGACCATTAAAACTTGGGCCATTTCACTCGGTTAACTGCGCCAACAATGCATTTGACACATCGCGAGTAGTGCGTTCTAGTGGCAGCACTGGGGCGGCGGCGGCGGGTGGCGGGGTCGGAGCAGCGAACGCGGCGTGCGCCATTGGGCGGCGCCGGCGCAGTGGAGGGGGCGTCGCTTGGAGACCAGCGCGCGCTCGACGACCCGCCCCAAGCCTCGCCAGTGCTGTGCGGAGCTGCATACCGGCAGGGGCTGTTCCGAGACGCGAGAGCTCGAGACGGAGAAAGCTGCGTATAGTTCTTGCGCGACGATCATTTTTATGACGCGCGAGTTTATCAGTGCTTTTACCATTTCTTGAAGCATCCACAGAAAAATGTTTTTACTAGTTTTAGCCATATTTTATTAACGTAAATTATTTTTATATTTCTGAAGGGCTGGTACTGCCTTTTCCCCAGATAATATCCGCAAAATGTGAAAGTTTATTTTATACAAGAAAGTGATCATATAATTGTGTTGTAAACGAAGCGACTGCTAAGTCTAAAATTTATCTCGAGAAGGTCCTGTCAACTGAAGACAGTGAGCGTGATGTTTGGTGCGTGGTGCAACTAGTTGCAGGGGCTGTGCGTGTGTTGTGAGGGCAGGGGGAGGAAGGGAGTGTGGGGAATATGCAGCAGAGTTCCACTGGGTCGCCTCCCCAGGCGCCTGCTCCTCCTCCAAGGAGCCGCACTCCCGGAATTCGCTGATCATCTCAGTATTCGTCGCGTTCACCATGTTGTGTTACGTAAGTGCCCTTCACACTAACACTTCTGTCGTCACACTAACAAGAGTAACCGATATTTTCACTCAAACATGGTTTTTGCCTTGTTCAGGAGCAGCTATGCAGTATTTAAAATATGTTTTATTTAAGCAATGAAGATAAACGTTACTATATGTGTTTTTTCCTTTTGGTTCCTTCCCAGTGATAGGGATGTTATGATCCGCTGCAGTATCCGCCGCTTTAATGTGAACTGATGCTGGAACCGTGCATTATGAATCCTGAACAAATTCTCTTGAAGTAAATGAAGTAGTAATTCTTTGGTTCCTGAAAACATGTTGGAAAACTTTAAGGACATTTTCGCGTGATCGAAACAGTTACAGTGGTTATTGTTAGAGAAGAAGCATTGCGCTCTGAGAATAGAACGGCTTTTGCACAGCTTTCGTACTATTAATCGGAATCTTACTTCAGAATAAATCCATTTATATCTTTTTTTATTTTTAATTATGTCGACCATCGCAGTAGACTTGTTCTTGTGGACACAAATAAAATGTTACACGTTACTCAAAGCTTCGACCCTCTTATGTGTCTCCTTCAGTCTGTGAGAGTAATAAATCATAAATAGAGTATGTGAACTACGGATAATATGATCAAAATTTTTACACAAAAAGATATTTATAATCAGATAAAAATGCAAAAAAAAAAACAATCAAAATCAGAAATTTGAACAATAGGTAATTATCCAACGTCAGTTGTAAGTTAAGAGTACTTTTCATGTCTTTCATAAACTTCATTTCAGATAAGAGTCGTTTATAATATGAAATAATTCAGACAAAAATCTATATTTCATTCACAAAGTTTCGTCACTGATTGTCGACTTCATCAGGTAATAAAGTAAATAGTGCAGTTTAGAAGTAACATGTTATGAATGAAATTACATAATATTTAACATCAGAAATAATATACACAATGAAACAAGAAAGAGTAACCCTACACAAATTCATCATAACTTGTCTGGAGAGTTCGTTTAAGTTCATTATTTAAAATTATAGTTCAAACCTTTAACCGATGCAATTTAAATGCACAGGAAAGTGTATGAGACTAACATCATATAACGTATACAATTACTTCTCGTCACTCTTTTATTTACGTGAATAATATGCAAATAATTTTCCCATTCTACAAGTTGTAGGTAAGTTTATTATTAAATAATAAATCAGAAATTATTTAAATAGTATATGATAATGCACAACCGAACATCATGTAACTCACGTGCAGTTGCCTACAAAATTATTTATACAAACGTAGCGAGAGACGTTGTCAAGCTGTCAAATATATGGACTCACGTAATCAAGTAATATTCTTTTTTCTTTTAAGATAGTCAAGTTCCTTCTTTCCTTGACGCAATGTTCAAATGCTGTTTTCTCAAAAAGGGAAAAGTGAAAGATGAAATTATTTTGAACCCGTTTCTTCGTGCTCTAATATGAGATACTTCATTTTTGTGATTTGCGTCCTCCGATTTCGTAGAAAATGACGTATATATTTAGGAGGTATTTGTATATTAATGTACGTAGTGACAGATATATATGTGTGTGTTTGTGTGTAATAGTTTTCTTTTCGGCCAACTTTAGACCACGATAACGAGAGCTGGTGAGCCCCAGGATGAGTTTAATCTCTGAACATTAACCTCAAGTATTTGAGAGGGAACAGCGTCTAGATTCAACCGAAATTGTTATATTCCAACTACGGTAGTAAGTTGCCGAGTTTTTTTTTGCTTTTCCATCACCATGTCATCTCGGGTTCGATTGCCGACGTATTGTGATTCATTCTTTATTATTGGACCAACGCGCTATAATTCTTGTAAGCAACGTGCATTTTGTGTGTCTAACACGCGGATTTCGAATTGCTGTTGCTACAATTAATTTGGTGCACAGACATTTGGATTAAAGCAACTCTGTATTAATCAATTTTCTTCATTTTGTCTTTGCAAATTACATTAAAATGAATTAATACATTGAAGTATATTGGAAACCTTGTCTTAAGTTTAGCAGTATTTCAGAGTTTTGAATTTTTTGCAGTAAAGTATTTCACAGATGTGCATGGCGATTTATTTAAAACTTTGCATTTCAGTGTTAAATTCGATCTAGGGCTTTTACTTACGATGGAAAACAACTTTGAAAGTTATAATAATATTTGTGACGTGAGAAACAGATTTTTCAATAGAATTTACTGTGTTATTGTATTCCAACTTTCAGTTAACCAGTGAAAGTGAATATTCCTGAAAGAAGTGATCATGAGAAACATTTCAAGAGAAAATTGACAGGGGTTTTCTTAATTATACGCGAAGCAAATTTTGCCTTTCTACATATCCTTTAGAAACGTACTCTACTGTTTTCGAAGGAATGATAGTGGTTTTCCAAGAATTTTCAGCAACACCTGTTTGAATGCAATTTTTGACAATGATTGTACTACTATCAACCTCAATCCATTTTTGATAGTTACACTTGAAATACTTACTCCTCAGCTAAAACAACGTGGTCGCAGCTCTCTTTTTCAAGAAGGTTTTAAATTAAAATTTTAATTTATAAAAGCGCACATTTTAATTAAAATCGTAATAAAAACTCATTGCTTGTCAGGGCTGCGTATGGCGTTGAAGAATTATGTGGTAACATTCCATGTTTTTAATAATTTACTTTAATTAAATCTGACACTCTTTATGCGTCATATAAATTAGGGTTTTGTACCCATTATGATTTCGTGATTCAAATAAACATATAGTGAATCCAGTGTGTTTCCGAATAGAGTTCTTAACTCCGATTAGGTCATCCTTTGAGATTTAATGATGGTCATTAAAATGAAATTATTTAGTCGTTGTTGAAAAGTCCCGTTAATAGTGGAAGTGAAGGCTTTCTTCTCTCTTGTATTTACCAAACTCTAAACTCTGAGTACGAGACACTTAGGTTCAGTGTGAATTTCGATATGCAAATCACGTTGTGTGTGTCTTGCTTCGGCCATTTCGCTATTCGAGGCGTGAACGTAATTACTTCCGAATTATGGATCTGAGCGTCTAGTGCATTTCACCAATTGCGTGTCGGAGTACTCTCTCAAGCGACGGCTCTACACGCGCGTGTTGTGGTCGGTGAGTCACGTACGAGTGACAAAGGGTTGGAGGGAGGGTACAAACAAGTGAGCGTGGCGTATGTCGGCTGCTGCAAATGAATTCTCTGAATTGCCTTTGTGTTATGTTTTATTCTCTATCTAATGGACTTGTTGATGATACATTAGTATCGCGACTTTATACAATTTGCCACGATACAGTGCATTAATAATGAAATTTATGACTATTCACGGTCAGTCCGGTTGGTTTACGCATGATGAATAAATGGTAGTACTTTTTTTTTGTTTCACCGTCGTGCGTTGTCCTGCTATAAAAACACATGAACTAATTCTACAAGTAAAATATTCGTATGGTAAGATCCTACCAACAATGTTTCCGATCGAATCTCAGTTGCCCGGGTAAGTTCAAGAGGACTGTGTTTTGATAAAATGAAGAAGATAACTGTGTCTGTCGAAAAAAGGAAATAAACATAATTAATAACGATTTATAATTAACATGTCCCGTTTTGTAAATACCTTTTCAGTAATCTTATTATTTCTCATACATGAAATTATAGAATAATTTTAAAGAGATTTATTTGGACACATTATTTGATGAATATATCAGAAAGAAAATAACAATTTAGCGTTGCGATTGTCACTTCTTATTTCGCAAACTTGAATGTGGATATACTCCATAACACTGAGGAAAGATTTTTAGACCCCGAAAATTCAGTTGAAGATTCGGCTCAAACGGTTCAGAAGAACGTTTTAACATTTAGTCGAGCTGGCGAGCTTTTCTAGTCCGCTCGGTTCGACTTCGACTAAAAGATGGGTTTCGTTCGCTGAACCAAACGCATCTTCGTCTTCTCGAAACACTTTTGCTACCGTGTAAACCGTTCAGTGACCTCGGCTGAACTTACTAGTGGGACGCAACGGACTCACTCCTGAAATTGCGATCTTGAAACGACTTGTTTCAAGTTCAATCTCGACAGGTTCGTCGCATGCTGCGAAAATGTTTTTGCTCGTCATTGAAAGGGAATGATTACAGAAATTTTTAACCAAAAAAAGGAAGTTTGAGACATCTAGAGTTTATTTTTAAATGTTTCAAAATAATTTTTATTCAATGAAAGAATTAACTGTAGCTCTTCAACTTGTCTAACGGACTTTGGATCTTGCGGACTTTGAAGTTCCTGGGCTCTTTCAGACATTCGGGTTCTTAAAACAAGTATCGTATAATTTGTCCTGGAATCGACATAAGAAGCTTCCACCCGCGTCACAAATTTAATAGAGAAAACAAAATTCGCCTTGCCTTTCCGTACAGTTAAAAAAATTATTCAAATGAAAACTTGTGCAAAAGTAGGGAACTCGAGTCATTATGTAGTCCTTTATCAACTCAAACGTTAAAATAAAATGTTTTGCAGTTCTTCATAAACCTTGATTCGTAAATTACTGTTATAAAATTCATTTAATAGATTATATTATGAAAACTTTCGTGGCTACGTGCTTCACTTGCGCCTGGCACGTGCTCCTATTACCGTAATGAGCATTGAGTAGATGGTGCCCAACCGGTGTTCGGAGCGCCACGTCACGAGTACGTTCCTGACACGCAGAAGTTGTACTAGGTGAGCTAGCTCATAGACGCTCAGAGCGGTTCATCCTTTAATCCCTCACAAACCCACTCTCCACTCTCATTTTCGCTTCTACTGTCGAGCTGTGTGTACTTTATGGGGAAGGTTGGTTAGTTCTCGTCCTGTGCCACGGGAATTGGGTCAGTCAGGTTTCAGTGGTCTTTCGACTCGTGTGTGGATTTCGCCTGGTGTGACGCTGCTCGGTCGACCTTTAAATGTGTCCCTTGTTTTACTTCAGACCATGCCAGGATGAGCTCATTAGCTCAACTTATTTGTCCAAACTCTTCTCGCTTTGATTTTCTCTCTCTCTCTCTCTTTTATTCATCGTACAAATTGTTCCGACGCAATTAAAAAAGAAGAAATGGTGACTGAACGGGGTGGCGTGTTATTTGTTAATAAAAACAGTATTGTTCTTCATAATTTTCGGATCTTAAAAAAATGAAAAAATAAAACATTGGGTTTACATACACTTACATAAATTCCTGAAACATCTTTGAAGCTCACCGCGAGGTAACTGAATAATGATGTCATTTTCACTAGTGAAAATGGGAGAACGGAACCGGGATTCGAACTCGGGTGTTTTAGCTCGGCGCTAACTCGCTCACCTCTCGACGCACTGGCACATCTCCTGGTAATCGCCAATGGAATGACAATGGAAGACTCAGAGGCGCACCACTAACTGCAATGTGCGTGCATAACAAGTGTCATATTATTTTGTCTTATGGTTGAGGTTCAGGTCATGAACTCAGAAGGCACTTCTCTTCCCCAGAACCGCGGCTTGGACCTGGAAATTGGGAAGGAGATGTTTTGGGCTACCGAAGAACTTATGGTATCGAACTTACTTTTGTTTGGGGAATGAGAGGAAGGAACGCCAGCTGAAAACCTCGCCTTGTTCGACCGAGCAGAGTTTGAACTCGCGCTTTATTGCTCAGTGGTATCGCGGAAGTAAAGATGCTACCACTAAACCTCCGCTATCGATTTTATGAGCCTGTAAACAAACTAATTGTAACATTAGGAAACTAATTGAGAGCGATGTAGTTTCCTGTGAGTCTTGTTGTAATTGAGAGACAATGTTCCGCTGTAGTACTCAGTGACGCAATGGCAAAGCTTCTTAATTTTTTTCTTTTGAACTCCAAACCACTATTTGAACTAGAAAACCACCGTATTGCGAAAAACAAGTTCGAGGAGTATCTGTTTTTGTTCAGTACAAAACGTGTTTTGACGTCCGTCAGATAGTTATAACGTTTAGGTTGATTGAAGTTTCAAACTTGTGTATTCAGTTTGAAATCCTTTTACACACATGAAATAGTAGAAAGGTAAATTGTATACGATCAATTGCCAAAGAAAAATCTTCATCCGGGAATAGCGCCATGAATTATTCTTCGGAGAACGTATTTTTTGGTCTCTTGGAATTGCTTTTAATTTTACGATGTGTTCTTGTACCACGTCCCAGGCATCCGATTCGAACTTCGATGGGAATGTGGCACATGGTGTCACAATGTGAGATTCTGCTACGCGAAGGTTTCTATTTTACCTTTTGTGTTCATTATCTTTGTATCCCCTGTCGCACTAACTGCATTTCGTGCAAGAGCAATTACATTAACAGTCTAGACAGTGGTGGCGTCACAACATCCTCGTGATGGGTACGGTAACGTTCCTGAATGCGGCCGAACACCTAGCAGTGAAACAAAGATATGGAAGAGTGGAGAGATGAGGAAAAGAGATGAATGTTAATAGAAGAGTATTCATTGAGAAGGTGGAAGAAACAGGCCCTGTAATGACAAATTGGTCCAGGTACGGGCCAGTAAGACAAATAAAATGAGAATGAGAATAATTTTCGTGTGCCGTCTATTTGTTCTCTCATCTTTCAATATGCCATGGACACTATCGTCGCTTATTGGTGTTGTTTTTTATTCTTATCGGTTTATTGGTTTCTTTTGTATGTGCTATTTCATCATAATTTCAATCCTATATGTATGTACATGATAGTTAGTGTAACAGAGGGCCCAATGGCCGTAACCCTGCCAACCAAAATAAAACATTTATTATTTTTATAATTACGACCGAATCAACATTCCGTGTTGAGTGCCAGTAATGACATTGACAGAGCACATTACGAAAGCGTTTATCTAACCTGATCTTAATCGATAATTTATTTGAAAGTATTTTATTTTGATATACGTGTCGGATGTTCCGAAAAAAGAGATAGTCGCCATATAGAACCGGATGAGTTACGAGCATTCTCTTTTTCATTGCGAAGTTTGAAACTGATTGTGTGACGTACTGTTTTTCACCTACTCTTGGATCGTCCTGTGTCATCCCTCAGCAACTGGAGATACATTTCACCTTGGACGACGACCAGTTCCATTCTTCACCGAAGTGGTTGCTAGCGCATCCTAAATCAATTGTACCATGTCCAAAAAAAGAAGAACTATCTCCAAAGCGCTATTTCCTTTCTTGTTTCGACAGCACCCAAGTGAAACAGTCGCCCACCGATGTTCTCGTACAGCCATCTTTCTCATTCTTTAACGGGAATTTAAATGTGGCAACAAAATGAAATTGAAGCTTTTTTCAACCTTCTTGGAGACATGGCGTAGCTGCGATCTAAAAAAGCAGTGATTTAGAATTTCCGTATTTAAATAGGGTTTTGAGGCCCAGAAACGTAAAAGGCTTCCTCAATGATATTTTGGTGGTTACAGGTAATACGAAAAAATGTAAAGGGTGAAACACATTAATTTTTCATTTTATGAATTTAGGACTGAAAGAAAACGACTATGACCTAGAGAAGTGAGACGAGAAGGGGACAATAGAAGCATGTGGAAGTGATAGAGAGAGAGAGAAAAAGGGTTCCTGGGAACAGTTTTCTTCGCCTCTATTCGATTTCGTCGTATGAAGCTTCCGCGTCAACAGTAGCTTGTCGGCACTTGCTTTCTTACACAGACATTCATAGCTTCTCTACCAAAGGCAACCACATTCCGTCTGTCTCGTCGTTTTTGTCTGAACCTTCTCACTCTGCAGCTTGTATTGCTCCCTTTGCCATTTTTCATCGCCACGCCTTTTTTCGCTCTGGCGCTTCCCACTCTCAATCTCTCCTCTTTCAGACATCGACCTCCCTTGACACTTTCCCCCCACTCCGCTATTCACCTCTTCTCCCCGCTTTCGTCTTTCGGCTGTGATGGTAAAATACTGTCATATCTGTCTAGATTCTCTTTGTGGTCGGTCTCTCGATTTGTTCTTTCTTCACACTTGCATCGTGAAGGAAGGCCAGTGGTCGCCAAATTTTTTCTTGTGAAAGGACACTTTTTTTTGCAGGTTACGGAGCTGAATATTTGTTTAATAACAATATCTATTCAATGAGTTCGTGACAACGTTTTAAAATTAATAAGTATATGTACGTGAAATAATAAGGGATTGTTCTTTTGTATAGGCGTACTTCCCCAAACTGGAATTAAAACTTTGTAATCCCGGCGAATTTATTTCTAGTTTCTAAGAATAAATAATCTACGAGAGGCATGGAAATGTTTTAGTTCAGAAATCAGTTGTAAGAGCACCGTTAGAAGTTTGGATTTCTCGTTAAATGTCGTTTTTAAAATAAAAAATGCTGTGCTTATATAAAATTGAAGCTCGGGAACCTTGCGAGAAGAGACAGCTGGCAGGTTTGGCCTGCGGGTGACACACACTTTTCTCTTCCGTGTTTACAACTTTCTTAAGTTGGAACCTACCTCCAGAGATGTGCTGTCAAAAAAATCGAAAAAGAGCATGGAAAATTATTTAATCGAAGGTTTTAGATAGGAAATGTGTATGCATGTAAACTACAAAAAATATGAAGTATATAGTTTTGATTATTGAAAAAAGGGAGAGTATATGATCGTTATTTAATGGCGCGTGAATGAAGTATAGTCCGAAATTATTGAAATTCTTACTTTAATTACTACAACAAGATACTTGTTCGTCTCAGAAAACCCAAAGGAACTATAAATTGAATTATGTATCTCATTAAATAAATCGATACAACTAATTATTCTTGAAAAATACAAACGAGCTTTTGATTTTCTGTATTCAGATTTATTAACACTATTTTGATGAAAAAAATACTCGTATAATTCTCATTCGACACATCAGTTAATAACATTTAACTAGATTGTTTTTTTTTGCAATATTCCCGTTAAGTTCATTCGTATGATCACTGTAATTTATTTTATGGACTATTTAAATATGTGTTACATTTTATATCTGTAAAGTAGTAGGGAATTGACTTTGTTATTAATAGTAAGTTACGTGTGTTTCAGATCTATTCATTTCCGTAAATTCGTTTTTGTGATGAAGCATTTCGGTAATTTTCATATATATTTTTCAATGCTCCGTGGAAATATGACATACTATTAGATCATTGCGCAAAAAAGACTAGTTGTGGAAAAAGTTGAGCATAGTGCTTGGCAGATCTCTTCCTTTTTTTTTCCTCTCCACCGAAGTCGAGAGCATCTGAGGCCTAGAGCCGATGTCACTCCGAGCACTTCGATAACCGGATTACTGTTCGCGTCGTAACCTACTTACTCTTTGGAGAACCTCCGACGCGACGCCCTTTTCCACCAATTCCCTCCCTCGGCAGATGTTGCTCATTCCAGACGCAGAAACTCAATCACTCGCGCTTTGACCTTCCGAAAGTGTGGTTGGAAATATTCACGACTCAAATGAATTTAACACTTGACAATATTTATTCAATTGTGCTGAAAGACAGACCAATGTTTCTGCTCTTCCGAGGAAAATGGGGAGGAGATATATGGACACGTCAACAAGATTGGTTAACAAAAAAAATTCTGTTGCAATGTACTTTTTGTCTCCATTTCACTGGGAGGTATATACGAATTGAAAACGACCAAAACTCGTGGAGAATTAGAAACCATCAAAGGAATGTGGGAATATGCGAATTTTAAATTAAAAGGTGTTAGCGTTCTTGTTCATCACCGACTCATCCCAGGTTCGATTCCCGGCGGAGAACTCTTCAATATCTGGCAGTACATATAGCTGGTGTGATGGAAAAGCATAAATCCCTTCGTGTCTTACTACCGTAGTTGCAATTCTGAGAAACAGTTAAATCTTAGAACCTGCTCCCTCCCAAATTCTTTATGATATGCCTAGAGATTAAACCCATCCTAGGTCTAACTGGGTACTCGTTATCCTGGTCCATATTTGGCTGAAACGAATATATTGATTAATTAATAAAAGTTCCAAATTTTGTCGTGGTATCCATTTTAATTCCGCCCCAGAATATGTTTTCGACGTCGTTATCATTAGTGCTGATCTGTGGGTTAGACGGAAAAATTTGCAACTATAATGAGTAAGTTTAACAATGCTAAGAACACCCCACCTTCTTTATATAATAATAAATTTAAAATAAAAAAGTAGTTACAAACAGTTTCATGGGGGAGCTTAGCTCTGACGTTATCTTTAATGTAGTTGCATTAATTTAGCGCGATATGTATAAGTAGTACTCGATTTCGACACGACCATCCTGTTTTATCCCCTACTAATGTATATTGAAGAAATTGAGCTAAACAAAACACGTAATGAAGTTGTCAATATTATATTTAGAGACCAAAGATAAAATTGCACAAAATAAAATACATTATCGGTTCATTAAAATAAAACTCCAAAGCCGTTTTTATCACATGTCTTTTTTTTCAACACACATATACATCACAAGCGTTCAATTAAACACATTATCTTTTCACATTTATACACGGAGTTGACTCAGATAAAAATTCCGTAATTACTGAAATTACATTTTATTTATTATATTCTGTTACATTTTTACATTATGACCTTTCTCTGTCGTATTTCACATGACAACATAACAAGGTAGTTATGAACGTAGGTTCTTTATGCGATTTTTTTAAAAACATTTTTCCTTTGTGAGTGTAATTAGCTGGGAATTGAAACATTAATAAATTTTTAATTTTATTAATTGTTTTATTTTTACCGCAGTTTATAACCCTATATTCAATAAATATTTTTGTTGCTAGGTTACTCAAGAGTGTTTCTTATTACCATCTCTTTAGACTCCTTGATTTCAGATTGTAATAACATGAAATAAGATAAAATCATATCGGGAACGTTCCAGTGTATGAAAGAACAAATCTTATGAGTCAAGTGATAATGTGGCCGACATATTTATTGTGTTGGGTTGTTTGGAAATCGTTATGACCTTCATCAGCAGTTTTATTTTATTTTTCTAATTTTAGAGATATTTTAACTAGCGATACAATCATTGAAATGTAGTTACTCGAATTTCTGATACAGCCGTTCTCTCTTTATTAGTAAGCGATTCGTCGATGCGGAATAGTTGACAGGACTTGTCGTTGATTAAGGGTCCAGAGAGCTTTTTGAAAGTGCTTTTTAATCACAGGTTAACGGAAACGCTTGTACTCAGCAGTTCGTAGATGAATAGGAAATGATTGCAAAAAAGACACCAGCGTGGAGACTTGTCCGAGAAGATGCTGGTGAAAGAGCAAGTATTATTATGACTCTGCGCTCAAAGGTTAAGTTTGTTTCGTGCAAATAACCTATCTACTTACTCCATCTCTTCCTTTGAAGTCTACAAGGCAAGGTCCGGAAGCAGTTATAATTGTACCTGGTCATCGCATTGTTTGTTCAATTCCTCTTTTTTTTACCTCGTTTTCTGCTGATAAAGTTAAACTACATTAAAATCAGATAAATCGTACTATAAAAATGACTAGATGCATGACTTATGTAATTGGAATTTGTGTTCCAGTACAGGAAGGAATTTAAGTACTTAGGATCCACCATTACAGAAAATAATGATGTCACCACAGAAATAAAGCAAAGAATTGCAGCAGGAAATAGAGCCTTTTATGCCTCGCTCCCAATGCTCCGTTCTAGTTTTGTGTCCAGACGTACAAAGATTACCATCTACAAAACAACCATCAAACCGGTAGTAACATATGGTTCAGAGACGTGGGTACTCTCCAAAGCAAATATAAGAATGCTCCAGATCTGGGAGCGAAAAGTTCTCAGAAAGATATTTGGACCCACCTGTGAAAATGGAATCTGGAGGAGTAGAAAAATAGAGAACTATATGAGTTGAGTAATAAGGAAGATATCGTGGTGGACATAAGGAAACAAAGAATAAGGTGGGCTGGACATGTGGAACGAATGGAAGAGCATAGGATATGCAAAAGAATTTTCAATGGTAATCCAGGAGGTAGGAGGCTAATAGGGAGACCGAGAAAGAGATGGAAGGATGACATGGAAGAGGATTTGAGAAGATTGGGGGTCAGAGGCTGGAGGAGGAAAGCGGCGGATCGGCAGGAGTGGAGGAAGATGGTTCAGGACTTATGTAATTGGAATTTGTGATCTTTAATTTTACATATTACTAATAAAATGGTGATAACTTTTTATCGAATTCTTTGTATTATTTCGCTTTTGCTTTTATTGAGAAAGGAATTATAATTATTTTTATACAATTCACGTTCATCGCTGTGAAAAATTTTCAGCCGGAGTTGGGAAATTAAGAATTGTTGTTAAGAGTGAATGAAAAAATTGACTTTTGTATTTTATGCGAATTGTAAATTGAAGATATTATTCTGTGTAAATTCTTTCTAGTTCATATTTGCTGCATGAAGAATCTGATCAAGTGTGTGCTGGAGAATCAGGTACTGTTATGAGAGTAATGTTTACATAGAATCCGATGTTTCGTTCTTTCAACGAAACATGACCACTCGCTCTAATCCCTATCACAAAGAGATAATATTTATTATATCTACCACCGCAAGATTGTATAATAATAATAATAATGATAATAATAATGATTGATGATAAAATATAATAATATTTATTTGTCAGTGAACAAAGATTCGAATTATAATACTTTTAGAATATTACACTATAATATTATATTATAATTGTAATATTATATAATATTAATATTATAATTGTAATATTAATATATAATAATATTATTATTGTAATTAATATACTCGAATTATAATATTCTACAACATTCACTCGAAATACCATCCGTATTTCGCTGAAACGCCAGTCACAGACCGTCGATCTACAGGCCACTGTCTGATGTCACACGTGCGAGCCGTTGAAAGACGAGTTTGTTTCCTCATCTCGTAGAAAGCGCCTTGGGGATGGCGAATTTCATTTTCTTATGTACTTCTTACTTGCTCTGCCACACAGGAGTCCCTGAATGTATCGTTTTCATTCATCTTCCTCATCTGTGTTTTGTCTGTTACCTGGCGTTCCGCTTCTTTGATTTGCCACACAATATCTCTCTCTGTTGTTGTTCCTTAAAAAAATTCAATACACGAGAGACGTTTTCCAGAGTGATTGGCTCACATATCCATCAATGTGGAGAGTACAAAGAATATTTCAAATAAGAACTTCAAATATTGACCGGATATTGCGTTTGTATTGTAAAAGATAGAAAGAACCTTTTTTTTAAAACTAGCTGGGTTTCTAAATTTAGAAATGCTCAGTCAACGAAATTTTTCTAGATCAAGAAATTAAACTGGAAAGAAACATTAACCAATAACATTTATTAGCTCTTAATTAATTTACGTATGACATTGCATTTTTAATGTTGTTTCATCTTAATTTATTTTATAAACTTACTTCACTCGCTGGAAACCCCTAAATAAGGTGCAACGCCTCCAATCTCAGTGGTGCGCATTTCCGCATACGCGCTTTCATCCTTCATCCTCCCCAGGCTGCAAGAGTTAGTATCTGCCAGACACCGACAATCGTTCTATCGTTCACAACCCAAGTCTTTTCTAATGAGGAAACAGGAGTGTGATTTTCTATTTTCTAAGTGGTTTAATGTGCCAGTTGTAAATATAATAGTGATTGTGCTCTGCTTTGAGAGAACGATTATTTTTATTAACAGTTTCGGAGCATTAAAAATTCTAAAACTATTACAAAATGAGGTCAATGCTGTTTTATTATAATCATTGTTCTGTTTCTAATGAGTGTTTTCGAATATCTTGTGTAGTTTTCGTGCGAAAACTTATTACACCGCAAGCAATCAGCATCATAAAAACAGAAACAAACAAATATGTTGTAGTGCGCCACCGTCACATCAAAGTGCTGGTTCAGATCTACCATAACGTTTACCTTAAGTAAATTATAGGCAACCGCAATTCAAAGCCAATCACAGACTAAGACGAGGAGGATTATCATGGTTGTTTATACAAATCATGAAGCAATCACATGACGTGTTTTGCCTCGAAGCAGTGTAAACACCATTCCACCAAGAACGCTGCGCTAGGTGTGACGAGACCAGCGACCCACAGCTCCTGCGGCTGCTGGATACGTTGCAGCGTGAGAGGACGCGGTGTAGCTGTTGGCGTTGTCGGCTTTCCCTTCTTCCCAGTGGAACGCCTTCCTTCGATCCCATGATGTTCCAATGCGCGACCCCATTGCGTATCTTCTATCTTGGCTACGAGGCCTGCCTGCAAAGGAGGTGGTACGCACTACTATTAGGTTTACTATTTCTCATAAGGATATTTCTTTCCTGGTGTACCTATACTTGGAGAAAAAATATTTGATGACTTTCGATCAGATGAAAATGTGACGAACCCAGGAATCGAACCCAGGACTCCCATTTCTTTCGCAGGAGTGTTAACTAATACTTGATCTATGATAACATTAGGGCAAGTGAAATTGGCGACGAACCGGGAATTGAGCCCGGGAATCCTACATTGTACGCAGGGGTGTTGCCTCTACACCACCCGTTCGCCTTCCACAACTGTGTACCATTTCCACCGAGTCTGTAATCCCGGATTTGAGATACTCCCCCTTACAGGAGATACATGAACGGAAATCCTAGACCAGAAATCCTGGATTCTATTTCCTATTCGTCGCAATCATCCGGTCGAAAGTTATCATTATTTTTAAAGTAATTTGGAATAATATACGACCATCTCCCGCGGTTCAAACGTTTTCAGTGATTTGTTGCCTGCGTAGTTAACACTATCCTTACCATTATATTGCATTTTCATTACAATTTATTTGGTCATTATTCATCGCCTTGACCTGTTTAAATATTTTCAAAACGGACCTCGTCTTGAAACTAAATGTATCCAGGTTTGAATACCGGTGCTGCGAAAATCTTGATCACGTATGTTGAAGCAGAACATTGGAACCAAATCTTATACTATGAATTTGTTGACACTGTTGAAATGATGGATTATGTTAATATGTACAATTTGATCATTAGGAAAGACTTACAGAGGAAAACTATTGTAATGATTCTGTTACCAAGCTGAAATTGATAATTATTTTTCTTATATTCAAAAAGTTTACACCTCCAAGTAAAGGACCAACTATTGACTTCAATGAATGAGGTGTGCCGGTTTGTTTACTGTGGTTGAGAATATCTTGCACCCGTGAATGTTTTTGCTTTCAAATATGCAGTTTCATGTCGATGCACCCGATCGATTTTTAATCCACTTTTTCAGTGATTTTCACGGTCTTTTTTCTGGGCGTTTTCATAGAAAACAATACTGTGCTAATAATTATTCGTTTAATCAATAAGATACAGACTTTGTGAAACATACAAGTGCTTTATCCATTGAATATTGTAAATGCTTTCAACATATGAAGCACTGTGTGGCACACAACTATATTGCGGGACATTTCGACACCCATTCAGATACATATGCAATGCAAACTGGTGCTGATTTGGTGAAAAAATGATTTTCAGCTTCGAAAAAGGAGTTGTAATTATTTCAAATTTGAGTATTCATGAATTGTGTGACACAGGATTCTGTTTCTTTTGCCCACATATCCATGGAACAATCCGAATTATATTGGAAACATTTTACGGACTATTTTCAGACAACACGAGTTTACCAAGTAGGATCAAAACC
>JBBHDX010000650.1:0-25419 GCA_039519145.1 Kokia cookei
TAGAAATGATACGGATAAAAACATTCATGGATTGTAGTGACAGCTCTAGTTATTACAGTAAGGTTGATCGTTTAGTTGACGTCAAAGACATTCGGAATTTCATTTCTGATGACACCTTTTTAATTAGGGATAGTAATCAGGACCGTTATTCCATATATTTTGATAGTGAAAATCACATTTTTGAGCTTAACAATGATCATTCTTTTTTGAGTGAACTAGAAAATTTTTTTTATAGTTATCGTAATTCTAGTTATATGAATAATCACATTAATAGTTGTATTGACTCTTATCTTCGGTCTCAAATCTGTATTGATAGTTCCATTTTAAGTGGTAGTGACAATTCCAATGATAATTATATTTATAATTACATTTGCGGCGAAGGTGGAAATAGTAGTGAAGGCAAGAATTTCGATATAATAACTCGTGAAAATGGTAATGATTTAACTCTAAAAGAAAGTTCTAATGATCTCGATCTATACAAGCATTTGTGGGTTCAATGCGAAAATTGTTATGGATTAAATTATAAGAAATTGCTTAAGTCAAAAATGAATATTTGTGAACAATGTGGATATCATTTGAAAATGAGTAGTTCAGATAGAATCGAACTTTCGATTGATCCAGGCACTTGGGGTCCTATGGATGAAGACATGATCTCTCTGGATCCCATTGAATTTCAGTCTGAAGAAGAGCTTTATAAGGATCGTATTGATTTTTATCAAAGAAAGACAGGATTAACGGAGGCTATTCAAACAGGCACGGGTCAACTAAACGGTATTCCTATAGCAATCGGGGTTATGGATTTTCAGTTTATGGGGGGGAGTATGGGATCCGTAGTAGGCGAGAAAATCACCCGTTTGATCGAATATGCTACCAATAATTTTTTACCTCTTATTCTAGTGTGTGCTTCCGGAGGAGCACGCATGCAAGAAGGAAGTTTGAGCTTGATGCAAATGGCTAAAATATCTTCCGCTTTATATGATTATCAATCAAATAAAAAGTTATTTTATGTATCAATTCTTACATCTCCTACTACTGGTGGAGTGACCGCGAGTTTTGGTATGTTGGGGGATATCATTATTGCTGAACCCAATGCCTATATTGCATTTGCGGGTAAAAGAGTAATTGAGCAAACATTGAATAAAACAATACCGGAAGGTTCACAGGCGGCTGAATATTTATTCCATAAGGGTTTATTCGATCCAATCGTACCACGTAATCCTTTAAAAGGTGTTCTGAGTGAGTTAATTCAGCTCCACGGGTTTTTTCCTTTGAATCAAAATTCAATCAAGTAGAGTCTTAAGTGAAATTATTTTATTTGTAGTGAAAGGGCAGTTAGTTAGTTTATCAGAATCAAAGTCAAAGCCCGCGTAATGGGCTTTGACTTTGTGACAAAAAATGGAATTGTCGAAAAACAAATTATGTGGATAATTATTATTATCCGATATTACTAATGAGTAAACCTATAGCAACAAGATAAAAAGCGAATTTTTCCTTCTGCTAAATGAAATTCGAATTTGGAGAGACAAATAAAACGAATTGGATCTTCCTCTATTGCGTATGTATATATAATTTAAATAGAGAAAAAATAGAATAGAAATATAGAGTTTTGCATCTTTCTATATCTCCCGAAAATTCTATTTTTACTAATAATCCCTGTGCTTGGATCGGATTCTAACGAATCGAATCTTTCGACAATTTGTAATAAACTCTTTCTTTATTAAATTCAAAAATTCAAATTAGAAGACAAGAACAATAGAATAATAAGAAAAGTAAGAATAAAGTAAGATAATAAAGAAAGTGGATTATCTTATCATACACCTATTTTATTTGATTTAGAAAGATGGGCAAGTCCTTTTATTTAATTCTACATTCCTTGCACTTATTAGATATATATTAGATATATAGACTCGTTTAGATATACTTAGTATTTAGATATAATTAGTATAATATACGGATTATAATATAATCGTTATAAGATATATTTCTAACTAACAATATAACAATAACAGGTACAAATATTAAATTGAGGTACCCATTTTATGACAACTTTCAGCAGTTTTCCCTCTATTTTTGTGCCTTTAGCAGGCCTAGTATTTCCGGCAATTGCAATGGCTTCTTTATCTTTGTATGTTCAAAAAACTAAGATTTTTTAGATTCGATGGGGCCAAGACCAAATCTTATCTATTTTTTTTCAAGACTTAGATGTCATGGATACCTATTTAGTAGAATATTGTATAACATCTGGCTTCCCCGAACCGAACATAAATGAAAAAGCCCCTCTTATGCATACGTAAACATGATATAGGGTTAAATGAATTATAGCAAGTGGATCGGTACCGAACGGATGTATGAAATTAAAGTCTATATATCTAGTAGATCCGTATAGGCGATCATATAAAGGGGATGATTTTAGATCGAAGCAATTTGATGAATTCCTTCTAAAAGTTCATATCAAAGTTCATATCAAAATAGTACTAGTTGATGAGAGTTACTTCGGAAACAAAAAAAGTAAAGTCGAATTTTTTTGGTTATTCTCGCAATTCGAATAAAATGCAACTGGATCTAGTATGTATGAGTTGGCGATCAGAATCTATATGGATAGAATTTATAGTGGGATCTCGAAAAACAAGCAATTTCTGCTGGGCCTTTATCCTTTTTTTTGGTTCATTAGGGTTTTTATTAGTTGGAACTTCTAGTTATCTTGGTAGGAATTTGATATCTTTATTTCCGTCTCAGCAAATAGTTTTTTTTCCACAAGGAATCGTGATGTCTTTCTATGGGATCGCAGGCCTCTTTATTAGTTCCTATTTGTGGTGCGCGATTTTTTGGAATGTAGGCAGTGGTTATGATCGATTCGATAGAAAGGAGGGAATAGTATGTATTTTTCGTTGGGGTTTTCCTGGAAAAAATCGTCGCATCTTTCTACGATTCCTTATGAAAGATATTCAGTCCATCAGAATAGAAGTTAAAGAGGGTATTTATGCTCGTCGTGTCCTTTATATGGAAATCAGAGGCCAGGGGGCCGTTCCCTTGACTCGTACTGATGAGAATTTGACTCCGCGCGAAATTGAACAAAAAGCTGCTGAATTGGCCTATTTTTTGCGTGTACCGATTGAAGTCTTTTGAAATGAATTGCAAAAGCTTTCTCGCCGGGAGGAAAAAGCTCAATCCAAGAATCCTCTTTTTTCTATAGCAGAACTAAACTGAAGTTTCTTCAGAATGCCCATTCAAACCAAAGCGGACGTATACGGAAGAGTCATAACATAAAAAAACAGTTTTTTTTTGTCCACGGAAATAGTTTTTTATGCGTCTGTAAATGTAAAACCGCTCAACTTAATTCCAAAATAAGCACAAAAAATCAAAATACTGGATTCATCTCATATATCAAAGTATTTCGAAATAAAGACTTTCGCTTTTTATTTTCAATATTTGGAGTTGATACGTTAGATACAGATAGATCATATCTTGTAAATTTTCTCTACTTTTCTCAATCGGCCCCTCCCCTTTTATCCTTTCTTTTGTGCTCCTTAAGAACTAAAGAACTAAACAAGTGGATTTCTTTCTTATAACATAATGATAAACGCAATGATAACTTTTCTGTCTTTTTTTGTCACTCATTTTTGATCAGCATAATATTTTTCATAATTTTTTTTTTCAATTATTCCTGGACTCTAGACTATATATAGTTTAGATAACCCGCGAAAATTTTCGACCTATTTGATTGCAATCTTGATATAGACAGGGCGCTCCTTCGTCTCAAAATCTGAATAGAACAATCTTTATTATTTGAAGCGGTTCTTTCGGGCAGTTATCAAAAGAGGGCAATTGCTTCGAATTTCATCAATTGAGATATCTGGAAACAATAACAATATCAATATAACAATAATATATATATTTCATTCGAATTCAAAGTGGATTCTTATTTTCTATATTCTGTATTCTTTTTAGATTCAATTAGATTCAAGGGCTAAGCACTGAATCAAAAAAAACAGAGAAAAGATTCATGGGCCCCTACTTTATAATATAATGAAAGGCATGCTTGATAGGATTTCTTTAGATCACATAAAGTCAACGAATGAGGTGGGTTCATTAACAACTCACAGATGAAAAAATGGCAAAAAAGAAAGCATTCACTCCCCTTCTATATCTTGCATCTATAGTATTTTTGCCCTGGTGGATCTCTCTCTCATTTAATAAAAGTCTGAAATCTTGGATTACTAATTGGTGGAATACTAGGCAATCCGAAACTTTTTTGAATGATATTCAAGAAAAGAGTATTCTAGAACAATTCATAGAAGTAGAGGAACTCTTCCTGTTGGACGAAATGATAAAAGAATACCCGGAAACACATCTACAAAAGCTTCGTATAGGAATCCAAAAAGAAACGATCCAATTGATCAAGCTGCACAATGAGGATCGTATCCATACGATTTTGCACTTCTCGACCAATCTAATCTGTTTCGTTATTCTCAGTGGTTATTCTATTTTGGGTAATGAAGAACTTCTTATTCTTAACTCTTGGGTTCAAGAATTCCTATATAATTTAAGCGACACAATAAAAGCCTTTTCTATTCTTTTATTAACAGATTTATGTATAGGATTCCATTCGCCCCACGGTTGGGAACTAATGATTGGCTCTATCTACAAAGATTTTGGATTTGCTCATAATGATCAAATTATATCTGGTCTTGTTTCTACCTTTCCAGTCATTCTAGATACAATTTTTAAATATTGGATCTTTCGTTATTTAAATCGTGTATCTCCGTCACTTGTAGTTATTTATCATTCAATGAATGACTGAAAAATGATTCATGGATTCAATTATAATCTTTCTTACTTTCGAGATAAGCAAAGCATGCAAAGTCGTACTTCCTTTACTCTTTCTACCCATCGGGAGAATACAATTTCTCCTCTGTTTCAGTCATTTTTTTTTTCAGTTTTCAGTAAAAGTAAATAGCAGAATCGTGGCTAGGGAACTATACTAGTGACCTGCCTAATTTTATTGTAGAAATTTTCGGGATCAATGATTGGACCATGCAAACTAGAAATACTTTTTCTTGGATAAAGGAGGAGATTACTCGATCCATTTCCGTATCGCTCATGATCTATATAATAACCGGGGCTTCCATTTCAAATGCATATCCCATTTTTGCGCAGCAGGGGTATGAAAATCCACGAGAAGCAACTGGGCGTATTGTATGTGCCAATTGCCATTTAGCGAATAAACCCGTGGATATTGAGGTTCCACAAGCGGTACTTCCCGATACTGTATTTGAAGCGGTTGTTAGAATTCCTTATGATATGCAACTGAAACAAGTTCTTGCTAATGGTAAGAAAGGGGCTTTGAATGTGGGTGCTGTTCTTATTTTACCAGAGGGGTTTGAGTTAGCCCCGCCTGATCGTATTTCGCCCGAGATGAAAGAAAAGATTGGCAATCTGTCTTTTCAGAACTACCGCCCCACTAAGAAAAATATTCTTGTGATAGGTCCTGTTCCTGGTAAAAAATATAGTGAAATCACCTTTCCTATTCTTTCCCCAGACCCTGCTAGTAATAAGGATGTTCATTTCTTAAAATATCCCATATACGTAGGCGGAAACAGGGGAAGGGGCCAGATTTATCCCGACGGGAACAAAAGTAACAATACAGTTTATAATGCTACGGCAACGGGTATAGTAAGCAAAATCATACGAAAAGAAAAAGGGGGGTACGAAATAACCATAACGGATGCCTTGGATGGACATCAAGTGGTTGATATTATCCCCCCAGGACCAGAACTTCTTGTTTCAGAGGGTGAATCTATCAAACTCGATCAACCATTAACAATTAATCCTAATGTGGGTGGATTTGGTCAGGGGGATGCAGAAATAGTACTTCAAGACCCACTACGCGTCCAAGGTCTTTTGTTCTTCTTGGCATCTATTGTTTTTGCACAAATCTTTTTGGTTCTTAAAAAGAAACAGTTTGAGAAGGTTCAAGTGTCCGAAATGAATTTCTAGATCCGTGGATTTATCAACATCAAATTTGTAAAAAAGAACAAATTCTTCCTGGCAATTAGGTTAGGTATAATGAAAAAAAAGTATGAAAAGTCTTTTGCTTGTTTCGATTCTTTCTCTAGGAATTGCCTTTACCGCATTCAAAACAAAATATGTATATTGTGAAGAAGACTATTGGACTAAATTGGGGGGGGGGTGTAATTATATTCCTATTGTCAGTGTCAGATTAAAATGTTACAGAATGGGTTTTGTTTTCTAAATTCAATTTGATTAGATACTAAACATAAGATAAGTAAGTGGAGAATAGAAAGGAAGGAGAAATGAGGGGAACAAATAATTACAGGGAGTATTCTTCGTCTTTCTAGCCTTCGACACAAGAAAAGGATGTGTAAAATTCCTTTTCTTGTGTCGAAATAATAACAATTCCGGGACCCGTTCGTCAAGGATTTCTATTCTTAGTTTCGATTTTTCCAGATTTTTCAGAACCCTTTATTTTTTCGATTTACTTATAATAGATAATAGAATAAGTAATAAGGATAATATAATAAGTATAAAATAAGTCGAAATAAGTATAATATACTAAGTAATGGACAACCAAAAAAAAGAGAAGGAATCCTTACCCATTTTTTTTGATAAAATAGAATCAAGGCGATAAATTTATAAAATAATTTCAAACTTTGATGAAATACTAAAATAAATAGAGTAAGGTTAGACTAGTCTAGAAAAGGTTTGATTGATATCTGGTCGACAGAAAAAAAAAGAAATATTAAATATATATATTGTATTGTGTCATCCAATTGAGTGATTCCTTTTTTTCTTCTAACCTTGAAAGTATCGATAGATACTATCGAAGAGCAGATGCTATGAATCAATTAATTGAAATTGAGTTCATTTTTCAAAAAAATCATCGGAAAAAGTGATCTATTTGTTGTCATTTATACGACCAAAATATTATGATCATGATCATTAAGAATTCAACGGGACCCTTCCTCGCGAATCAGACAAAGAAAGAGGAGGCGGGCCCCGTTGCGTTCTTACACTTTCATGCCTATAACTTAGTTCGTCCCATTATCCATTATTCCATATTACAGGGACGAACCCAATCCAGAATATGAACCATAAAAGAAAATACCTATTAAACCGATCACAGGAATACCAGTTACCGTACCTATTATCCAAAGAGGAATCCTTCCAGTAGTATCGGCCATTTATCCCGCTTCCCTCCGCATTTCATCAAGTGGTCATGCTAAAGACATAAACAGTCATAGATAATTATGAGATACAATCCTTCCGAATGGGATAAGGGAATTCCTACTATTATTTAGTATTCTACTACTCTTTTTTTTCTTAATTGAAGAAATAATTGGAAAATAAAACAGCAAGTACAAAAATGAGTAATAACCCCCAGTAGAGACTGGTACGATTCAATTCAACATTTTGTTCGTTCGGGTTTGATTGTGTCATAGCTCTATAATTAATTCGAATTAGGTTTATCGTTGGATGAACTGCATTGCTGATATTGACCCCAAAAAAGAAACGGTAGGTACAGCTAGTCCGTGAACAGCCAACCATCGCACTGTAAAAATTGGATAGGTTCGATCTATGGTCATTGGGTCCTCCTAAAAAGATCTACTAAATTCATCGAGTTGTTCCAAAGAATCAAAACGGCCAGTTATTAATGGAATTCCTTGTCGGCTCTCTGTAAAATACTCGTTTGGACGAGGGCTTCCAAACACATCATAAGCTAAACCTGTGCTGACGAATAACCAACCCGCGATGAATAGGGAAGGTATAGTAATACTATGAATGACCCAGTATCGAATACTGGTAATAATATCAGCAAAAGAACGTTCTCCTGTGCTTCCAGACATGCCGAGCTCCGCATATTCTTGTAGGGGATCGATTCCGTAAAAGATGGGATCAGTAAACGGGAATTCACCGAAACTCAATCTTTGTGAGATCGTCAATATTGTACCAAAGGTATTTTTAGAGTATACCGAATCAGTATAGCTATCCTTCTTCTGACACAGCAACGCAATTTCAAACAGTATATCGACGTGAAGTGCTAGATAATTTCTTTCTTCTTGCTTGTCGATGTATAACCAGGTATCATGCAATAGAAAATTCCTCAAATTCCTGGAGGTATTGGCTTGGGCCTAGAAACGGAAGATCAGGTAACCCGTGAATCCAACGAGTTGGTTTATAATAATTCATGAAGGAAATTATCATATTTCCGCAAGTCAATTAGATGCGAAATCTAAAAATTGACTTTTTTTCGTAGTTGCACAAGAGGTTTTGTTTTTTGTTGGAAGCCCTCTTTTTTTTTATTTTAAGGAATTGCTTAGTCGTCTAGTAACAAGTAAGAGTAGTCGATAGTATTAGATATAGATAAAAAAAAGAGCAAGGAATAAAAAAAAATTCTACTAATCAATATTTGTGAGGCGGCCTTTCTTGTATTCTTGTATTAGATCCAAGGGTTTTTTCTTGACCTAACTACAAAGATGATGAATCGATTTCTTTTTCTTTTCTACTCTTGTCCTGCCGCTCTATTTTTGTGAATACCGTTTATAATGATTGATGAAGCAAAAATACCAATTGAAATAATAAGTTCAATTGAAATTTTTGCCTACCCCCCTCTCGTTTAAAAATGGAAACTTAGGTAAGTGCTTTATAAACATATGTATAAAAAGAACATATTTCATTTAGCTCCTTCATGCCTACTATAACTAGTTATTTCGGTTTTTTACTAGCGGCTTTAACTATAACCTCAGCTTTATTTATTGGTCTGAGTAAGATACGACTTATTTGAAAATTAATTCAATGAACGAACAATTCATAAAAACAAAGCTTTCTGTCCTATTCCATATATTCTATAGCTCCTTACCGTGTTAATTATCAATTATTAGGTATTGATGTTCATGGGCAATAGATTATGTATTGCTCGTCAGTACGTAGCTAGATATTACCTTTCTTTTTCTCCTTTCAAATAAATTGAAATGATTGAAGTTTTTCTATTTGGAATCGTCTTAGGTCTAATTCCTATTACTTTGGCTGGATTATTCGTAACCGCATATTTACAATACAGACGTGGTGATCAGTTGGACCTTTGATTAATTAACATACCTTTTTTTGACTGACCCCTTTAATTTATAATTAAAATTTTTTAATTTTTATTTATTTAAGAATTAAAATTTAATAATTTAATCCAAGGAGGTCAAATTCGAATTGCTGTTCAATTTTTTTTTTCAGTTCGGTGTAATTTTCGACCTAACAAGAGCGGAATCACGCTCTGTAGGATTTGAACCTACGACATTGGGTTTTGGAGACCCACGTTCTACCGAACTGAACTAAGAGCGCTTTCTTATCATAATAAATAAGACTGTAAAAAAGAGGATTCTTTTATTTTATAACCCCAATACATTGCGCACACCTATACTATCATATATCATATATAATATGAGAAAATGATAGATTATGTATGCTTAATTTTAATCAATCTAAAACGACTCCCTTGTTACTGCTCAAAGGAGAAGTAATGGGTAGGGATGACAGGATTTGAACCCGTGACATTTTGTACCCAAAACAAACGCGCTACCAAGCTGCGCTACATCCCTTTCAATTGGCCTACAATGTCATTGTAGAGAATCCCTGTCTTGTTTTCCACACCCTTATTTCATCTATTGATATACAAAAATGATCTTTCCATTTCCTCTTTTTGGTCTCATATCATATAAAAACCATATAATGAATAATAAATGAATATTTTTAGCGGGAATTCTCAGGCGGAAAGGGACCTTTTTAGTTTTGCTGTTTTAAGAAAGGGAAAATCTTATCTATCGAATCATTGTACATTTAAATTTGAATTTTGAATTAGGAATTCCCGGTACAAATAGACAAATCCAAGTGGTCTTTAACCACACATACATGTGATTATATATGTATTACCATAATGTAATACGATAAAGAAGGAGGATTTTAAATGCGAGATCTAAAAACATATCTTTCCGTAGCACCGGTACTAAGTACTCTCTGGTTCGGTTCTTTAGCGGGTTTATTGATAGAGATCAATCGTTTCTTCCCGGATGCGTTAACATTCCCCTTTTTTTAATTCTAGTTATTGCCGCGGGACGGGGCGAAAGGGATTAGATCGAGATACAATCAAATATCTGTGACTACTCTCTCGCCCCCCCCCCCCCCCCCTTTTTTTATTTTATTTTTTAGTTTTTTTTAGAATTAGATAAGAATTAGATAAACTAAATAGGGAAGGTAGAACGAAAAAAGTGGATTCAACCTCACCGAAACTCGGGTTCAAGCTCCAATTAAATTACTAGTAGAGCGAAAAGAGAAATGTGGCTGGAACAACAGTATCCTACAAGATACTTAAAGAAAATACCGTACTGTGGTTTGATTCTAAATAGAGTTAGAAATCGTTGTATTACTTATTCTTATTATTTACTATTACTATAAATCTATATTGATTTACTATATTGATTTCAACGAAATCTTTCAGGATTTGGTATCTTTCAGGATTTGGTTTTGAGTTAGCAACTTTTATTTATTTTTTTTTTCATTCCTTTCTTCTTCGCTTTTGATCGGAAAATAGAAAAGTTGGGTGAATTAAAAACTCAAAGGAGGTTCATGGCCAAGAGTAAAGATGCCCGAGTAACGATTATTTTGGAATGTACCAGTTGTGTTCGAAACGGCGTTAATAAGGAATCAACGGGTATTTCCAGGTATATTACTCAAAAAAATCGACACAATACGCCCAGTCGATTGGAATTGAAGAAATTCTGTCCCTATTGTTACAAACATACAATTCACGGGGAGATAAAGAAATAAATCGAATCAAGTGCTCGTATGTCACCACTTCCCGAGAATATGAAAATCTGACATTATACTTTATATAATATATTAAGTATAAGTATATAATTAGTTATATATATAACGCATATTTTCTTTATATATTTATTTATATATTATTAATATTATTTATATATTATTCTATATTAATAATATAGAATAAACAATAATAAAATAAACAAACCAAATCCTATTAATTCTATAATTTGCATTTTCAAAATAGGATTTTAGAAATAGAGATAGGGATAGGATTCTTTTTAGAAATAAGGAATAAAGAAATCATGGATAAATCCAAGCGACTCTTTCTTAAATCCAAGCGATCTTTTCGTAGGCGTTTGCCCCCGATCCAATCGGGGGATCGAATTGATTATAGAAACATGAGTTTAATTAGTCGATTTATTAGTGAACAAGGAAAAATATTATCTAGGCGAGTAAATAGATTGACCTTAAAACAACAACGATTAATTACTATTGCTATAAAACAAGCTCGTATTTTATCTTCGTTACCCTTTCTTAATAATGAGAAACAGTTTGAAAGAAGCGAGTCGACCACTAGAACTACTGCTCTTAGAACCAGAAATAAATAGGCTTACCCCTTCAATTGATTCAAAATTATCAAACGTAGACTGATGCTTTAGTCAAAAAATCTGATAATCAAAATTGTCGTGTCGTAAGAAAAAATAAATAAAAGAATCGAATCCGGTTGGGGAAGAAAAAAAAATCTTTTTTTTTTATTGAGCGTCTTCGCTCATCTTGTTTTGATGACCTTATCAGAATCAGAATTTTTTATCATCTTAATTCCTACTCTACCTTCCCCGAGTTCATTCTCGAGGGAACCCCATTTCGTTTAAAGCATTTCGTTGGATTCCTTCCGATCTCCTTATTTTCTAATCTCGTTGGAAATCATATAAAGACAATTCCTATTTGAGATAGCTATTTGTGCAAGTATTTTACGATTCAGAAGCAACTGTTTCTTGTACAGATTGTGTATTAATCTACTATAACTATAGGATACCCCCACTCCGCGAATTACTGCATTTATTCGAGTGATCCACAAACGACGAAAATCCCTTTTTTTCCTATCTCTATCCCGATGAGCCGAAACCAAAGCTCTTATTCTTTGTTGAGTAATAGTTCGAGTAAGTCTTGAATGAGCCCCTCGAAAGCTTGATGCAAATAAACTAATTTTTGTTCGACGTCTACGAGCTATATATCCCCGTTTAATTCTGGTCATTGAATAAAAGAAATTTTGATGAATAACTAATTCTTTCTTTCAGTTATTCTTTTCTAGTCTATTAATAACAAAACGGATTCTTCCAATGTATAAAATAAAAATTCCAATGGCTTTTGCTACTCTAACCGTCCCGACCACGATTTTTCCTTTTTTCTAGGCATTTCATTTCGCCTTGAAATAAGAAATTGTATTGATACTAGGTATCAAAAAAAGACATATTAACTAAAAAAAAGGAGTAAATAGAAATGGATAAATAAATAGTGGGTTCCATCGTTTCTATGGTTACTTCGTAAACGGTGAGGTCCTCTCTATACACCGGAGCTCATTCCTTCATTTAATTGGTAACTTGTACAGTTCACACTCTTCGGCTCTACTCATAAATTTTCCAGTAATAGATCTTTCACAACGAGATCTATCTTATACGGTAACGGTATGTAAGGATGAGGATTAATTGGGCAGCTGACCCTGTTAGTCCGTTCTTTGCAAGAGTCGAAGCATAATCTTTTTGCTTTTTAAATAGGATTTTCCCCGCTTAATGGATAAGCATTTGCTACCAATGGGGAATTTTTTCTCATCTTAAATTCCAAGATTGGATTTGCGCCAATGGAAACCATAAATTTCATACACAATAGAAGGATACGGTAGATCTATCTTTTTTAGATAGTGAACGGACGAACCCCATTCTATTCACTGGTACGGATTGTTGATACTGAAAAAGTTGTTTCTTTTTTCTCAGCCCATGATCTGAACAAGTCGCACATACACCCTAGTACATGTTCCTCGGCGCTGAGGACATCCCCCAAGAGCAGGGGATTTCGTGACATTTCTAATTGGCTGTCTTGCATTTCTAATAAGTTGTTTAATAGTTGGCATACTGAATCATATACATAATAGACTGGTTTAGATCGATCCTAACCAGATGATTCTGAATTACTTCTTTTTCTATTTAATAGATTAATAAAATATTAACCCCTTAGGCTTAAGTTAAGAAGGAAAGTAAGAAGAGGGATTAAATCAATCTTAATAAAATTGTGGATTGGTGTTAAATCGTTGCTATTGCTATTTGTTATTTAACTTATTTAACCGCTACAAGATCCACAATTCCATGAGCTTGGGCTTCTGTTGCTGACATAAAAACATCTCTTTCCATGTCTTCGGATACAACCCATAGGGGCTTGCCCGTTCTTTGTACATAAACCCTTGTGAGGCTTTCGCGAAGTTTCAGTAGTTCTTCCGCTTCCAGGATAAATTCTCCTGTTTGTGCCTCATAAAAAGAACTAGCAGGTTGATGGATCATTACCCTGATGATATAACATAATAAAAGGTTCTTCTAACTCACATAATGAGGCGAGAAGAATAGCTAAAAATAGCTAAAGAATAATAATAAAAAAAAGATAGAATTGAACAACCGTACAGGCATTTTTTGTGCATTGCATACGGCTTTCCAATGGAATTCTCTTTTTTCTTTCATCGAAAAAAGAAAAAGAGAAAATATAGAGAGCGTCTATTAGACCCAGATCACTAAATAATCCAATTACCACCCTTCTTTTTTTTTTCGGAAAAGTTCAAAAATACTATGATGGCTCCGTTGCTTTATATATTTATTTCGTCTGTGATTCGGCAATCCCAAAGTTTCTTTTTTTTCAAAAAAAAGAAAGAAAAAAATAGTCTTTTTTTTTCGTACTCTTTTATTTTATAACATAAATATTGTTATAAATATTGTTAATAGCCTCTGGTGTGAAAAGAAAAAAAGTTTGTGACGCTGAGATGGGCCCACGACAGCTAAGCTAAAATTGGAAATGCCCTTTCTCTCATACTACTCTTTCGATACATAATCTAATATTTTGAAAAAAAAGAAATCAAAAAAAATTTCATATCGAATTCGAAATGCCATGCTATTATTACTTACTAATTCATATTTCATATGGCGAAGGCATAGTCTTCTTTTTTCTTTCCATCAAATAAAAAAAACTCATTGGCGCCGAGCGTGAGGGAATGCTAGACGTTTGGTAATTTCTCCTCCGGCCAGGAGAAAAGATCCCATTGAAGCGGCCAATCCCATGCATATTGTATGCACATCTGGTTGCACAAATTGCATAGTATCATAAATAGCTACTCCGGGTATTACCCATCCGCCAGGAGAGTTTATAAACAAATACAGATCTTTGGTATCATTCTCTATACTGAGATATACCATAAGACCAATAAGTTGATTCGAGATCTCGCTATCAACCTCTTGGCCTAAAAAAAGTAATCTTTCTCGATAAAGTCGGTTGATTAGGATAAAATTGTATCCCTTAGTAGCCGTACAGGCACCTTTTGATGCATACGGTTCAACAAAAATTGCGAAAAAAAAATCAATGTGTAGCTTCCAGCCATCCTTCGTTTTTTCTAGTGTGCCCTTTCTAACTTCTAATTTCTAACGAAGGGGCTTTTTCTTACATTTTTTAAATAAAATGAAATTCAAAATGAAATTAAAGAAAGATAGGTTTTGACCCGTTTTCCTATAATCTATCCTATAATCTATAATATAGAAAAAATTCGCTAAACTTATCGCACAAACTTTTCATTGATCTATTTTTTTTTCATTGGGATTCAATCCAAATCACGATGTCATTTTCTTGTTCCTGAATGGGTTTCATAAATTTTTTATTCAATTTTTTTAGGTTTATGCTCTACTCCGAGTAAAGATCCGCCCGATTTTGATTTGCGCATATAGGACAAATGACCCAATACCACATCTTTTTGCTATGATTTCATTTCCTTTTTTTTATTTTAATTTTATTCCCTTTTCTTTCATGTTTTCCGCCAAATATTCAATGTATTTCTCATATTATTCGATTGATTAATAGTTTGAAATCGTTCTTATTTCTATTTAGAATTTGCAAATAAAAAAGATTTAGGATTATGATATAGGCGGTAATCATAAATGTATTATCGATTGGGTTTTTTCTAAACGGAGCCTGGATGCTTCATTTTATCGGTCCAACCAAGCCAACCATAAATCATTCTAATTGAAAATATTAATCTGGATACCCCCCCAAAAAAATGAAATGGATCTCTAATTGCACTTCATTACACTTCACGCTACAAATTTTTGATAATTCAATCAATTTTTTTGGGGCGAAACAGAGGATATCTCGATCGGGCGAGAGAACGGGGGAATCCCATACGACCCAATATATTTGACAAGTCGCACTATACGTCAACCCAAACTGCATCTTCCTCTCCCGGATTTCGAAAAGGAACTTTTGGAACACCAATAGGCATTAAAGGAAAGAAAAAGAATTAAATACTATATTTCACTTTGATCTGGAAGCGTAATAATGGTCTTAATAATATTGGCCTCGTATTTTATACATAGATAGAATAAGGCCATAAAATAAAGAAAGACAGAATGAATGAAAGAGAATTCTTACCAATAGGTCCTTTGAATGATGAACAAATAGGGATGCGTTCATTCATAAAAAATAGGATCAACCCCCATTGCGTATTGATACTTATCGGGTATAGAATAGATCTGCTTCTCTTTTTTCTTCTGAGCCGAATTCTTCCCTTAATTACTAATGGAATAGAACAAATATTAATCCTTTCTCCGAAAGAATCCACCGAAAAGGGGAGGTATTCCAATGCAATAAAGTTACATAGTGTCTATTTTTCGTTGATAAAGGGGTATTTCCATGGGTTTGCCTTGGTATCGTGTTCATACTGTCGTATTGAATGATCCCGGTCGCTTGCTTTCTGTTCATATAATGCATACGGCTCTGGTTGCTGGTTGGGCCGGTTCAATGGCTCTATATGAATTAGCCGTTTTTGATCCCTCCGATCCCGTTCTTGATCCAATGTGGAGACAAGGTATGTTCGTTATACCCTTCATGACTCGTTTAGGAATAACCAATTCATGGGGCGGTTGGAGTATTACAGGGGGGACTATAACAAATCCGGGTATTTGGAGTTACGAAGGCGTGGCCGGAGCACATATTGTGTTTTCTGGCTTGTGCTTCTTGGCAGCTATCTGGCATTGGGTATATTGGGATCTAGAAATTTTTTGTGATGAGCGCACAGGAAAACCTTCTTTGGATTTGCCCAAGATTTTTGGAATTCATTTATTTCTCTCAGGAGTGGCTTGCTTTGGCTTTGGCGCATTTCATGTAACAGGATTGTATGGTCCTGGAATATGGGTGTCGGACCCTTATGGACTAACTGGCAAGGTCCAACCTGTAAATCCGGCGTGGGGCGTGGAAGGTTTTGATCCTTTTGTTCCGGGAGGAATAGCCTCTCATCATATTGCAGCAGGGACATTGGGCATATTAGCGGGCTTATTCCATCTTAGTGTCCGCCCGCCCCAACGTTTATACAAAGGATTACGTATGGGAAATATTGAAACCGTCCTTTCCAGTAGTATAGCTGCTGTCTTTTTTGCAGCTTTTGTTGTTGCCGGAACTATGTGGTATGGTTCAGCAACTACCCCCATCGAATTATTTGGTCCTACTCGTTATCAATGGGATCAAGGATACTTCCAGCAAGAAATATATCGAAGGGTTAGTGCTGGGTTAGCCGAAAATCAAAGTTTATCAGAAGCTTGGTCTAAAATTCCTGAAAAATTAGCCTTTTATGATTACATTGGCAATAATCCGGCAAAAGGAGGATTATTCAGAGCGGGTTCAATGGACAACGGGGATGGAATAGCCGTTGGGTGGTTAGGGCACCCTGTCTTTAGAGATAAAGACGGGCGTGAACTTTTTGTACGTCGTATGCCTACTTTTTTTGAAACATTTCCGGTTGTTTTGGTAGACGGAGACGGAATTGTTAGAGCGGATGTCCCTTTTAGGAGGGCAGAATCGAAGTATAGTGTCGAACAAGTAGGTGTAACTGTTGAGTTCTATGGCGGCGAACTCGATGGAGTGAGTTATAGTGATCCTGCTACTGTGAAAAAATATGCTAGACGTGCTCAATTGGGTGAAATTTTTGAATTAGATCGTGCTACTTTGAAATCCGATGGTGTTTTTCGTAGCAGTCCGAGGGGTTGGTTTACTTTTGGGCATGCTTCATTTGCCTTGCTTTTCTTCTTCGGACACATTTGGCATGGTGCTAGAACCCTGTTCAGAGATGTTTTTGCCGGTATTGATCCAGATTTGGATGCTCAAGTGGAATTTGGAGCATTCCAAAAACTTGGAGATCCAACTACAAGAAGACAAGTAGTCTGATGCAAGATTGCTTTGTTATTTTTCGCTTCTATTTGTGATTTGCCACAGGCTGCTGGAAAAATCTTGATTTAAATCGCTGCCTTTTCTTTGATTCTTGTTCTTTCTTTATTTTATTCGGGAGATGATTCCAAATAAACAGGTACGGAAGCTATAATTGTAAACCACGATCGAATTTATGGAAGCATTGGTTTATACATTCCTCTTAGTATCTACTCTAGGGATAATTTTTTTCGCTATCTTTTTTCGAGAACCGCCTAAAATTCTAACTAAAAAAATGAAATGATTTTTCATTATCTCAATTGAAGTAATGAGCCTCCCAATATTGGGAGGCTCATTACTTCAATTAGTCCCCGTGTTCCTCGAATGGATCTCTTAATTGTTGAGAGGGTTGCCCAAAAGCAGTATATAAGGCGTACCCAGTAAAACTTACAAGTAAACCGGATATAGAGATGGCGACTAAGGTTGCTGTTTCCATTATTATATAATTTCAAGATCACAATGGGTCTATGATAAGATTGTTTATTTACAGCGGAATGATATACAAAGTCAACAGATCTCACTGAATACAAAATAAGATTTATGGCTACACAAACCGTTGAGGGTAGTTCTAGATCTGGTCCAAGACGAACTGTTGTAGGGGATTTTTTGAAACCATTGAATTCGGAATATGGTAAGGTAGCCCCTGGATGGGGAACAACTCCTTTGATGGGTGTCGCAATGGCTTTATTTGCGATATTCTTATCTATTATTTTGGAGATTTATAATTCTTCCGTTTTACTGGATGGAATTTCAATGAATTAGATTCACAAGAATCACGAAGCCTCGCTTTTCAATACAAAAAGTGAAACTTTTAGTTCTCGGATTTTTTTAGCCCCATTCTATTTCGGTAGTTCGACCGCGAAATTTATTTGTTTCTGTATTTCCGGAATATGAGTGTGTGACTTGTTATAATTGATCCTATTGATAGTACAGAAAATGGGTCTGTCATCTTGATCGAGATAGTTTTATCCCGTCGGATAGTCATTCTAGTATCTGGAGCACGGAATATATGAAATGGATCACAAAGTATTTGAACTATGATTCATACTTAATATTCAAACCTCGCGGCCGGACTCAAAAAAAATTCAAAGAAAGAGTTATATTATTTATAAATCGAAAGATTTTTTATTCTTTCAAACTCTCATTTAGTTTATGCTTATTTTGATCAAAGGACAAACCTTTCTTTTCTTTGTATTTTTATTTATTATATCTATTCTATTGAATAAGTGATGATCCGATGGTTCTTACTCAAAGAATCTTTGGACTTAGTTTGAAGGTTTTATTGAATCATCGCGGTTCTGGTATGAATCTGAAGTTTCAATTGATTCATAGGGTCTTAACAAGAGAATTCCTATCAAAAAGAAAGAAAACAAGAATAAAGCCACATTTCATACAAAGAACAAATCAAAGCAAAGAAAAAGAAATAAGTAGGTAAATAGAAGATTCAAGAGGCCTGTAACGATCAACATAGAGACGACTGCGCCGACTTGATTTTTTGGCATTATAATTACAACTACAAAAAAGAGCTTTCGGATTTTCACTCTTTTGTGTCTTCAGATAAAATTGAATGAAAAGATTAAGAAGTTTCAAACTTTCTATTCCATATCCGTTTCAGCTATTACTTGGGTGTTTTTGTTTGAGCTGTACGAGATGAAATTCTCATATACGGTTCTCGGGGGGGGTCCTCTTGGTTTACCTATCTCAATAAAGTCTATGATTGGTTCGAAGAGCGCCTCGAAATTCAGGCGATTGCGGATGATATAACTAGTAAATATGTTCCTCCTCATGTTAACATATTTTATTGTCTAGGAGGAATTACGCTTACTTGTTTTTTGGTACAAGTAGCTACAGGATTTGCTATGACTTTTTACTATCGTCCAACCGTTACTGAGGCTTTTGCTTCTGTTCAATACATAATGACTGAAGCTAACTTTGGTTGGTTAATCCGATCAGTTCATCGATGGTCGGCAAGTATGATGGTCTTAATGATGATCCTGCACGTATTTCGTGTCTATCTCACTGGTGGTTTTAAAAAACCTCGCGAATTAACTTGGGTTACAGGCGTGGTTCTGGCTGTGTTGACCGCATCTTTTGGCGTAACAGGTTATTCCTTACCTCGGGACCAAATTGGTTATTGGGCAGTCAAAATCGTAACAGGCGTTCCGGAAGCTATTCCGGTAATAGGATCGCCTTTGGTAGAGTTATTACGTGGAAGTGCTAGTGTGGGACAATCCACTTTGACCCGTTTTTATAGTTTACACACTTTTGTATTACCCCTTCTTACTGCTGTATTTATGTTAATGCATTTCCTAATGATACGTAAGCAAGGCATTTCTGGTCCTTTATAGAGAATATAGACTATAGCTCTATTGTAACCAATAATTTATCTTATTACTTGGGGGAGGAACAATAGTATTTCATTGCTACAAATATGGATTATTGAAAAAAAAAATAAGACATGTATTTGGATATTTCCTTTCAACTACAACAATATTCTATTATTTATTTGATATGACATGAATAGTTGAAGGGAATTCCCCGAAGAGAGAATGGATTATGGGAGTGTGTGACTTGAACTATTGATTGGGCCGTGCAGAAATATGCCTTTATCTGCTACATTGGAGTTCACAACCAAATGTGTCTTTGTTTCAACCACCGTGTAAGCCCCATACAAAGATAGGCTGGTTCACTTGAAGAGAATCTTTTCTATGATCAGACCTGACGATGTTGTGTATAAATAGGGCTCCGTAAGATCCAGTAGAATAAGTGATTTGGCATAATCCAAATTAGATTTTAGTTTTTTTTTTTACTTTCTTATCTTAATAGTATGAAAATGCATTCATTTCTTCTGCATCGACCCGATTTAATTATACTATCGGAGTGAAACAAGGGATCTAAAGAAGAGCAAAGGCTAGACTATATTAGTAACAAGTAAATCCTTTGTATGTAAAAAATCTCGATATATTTTTGGGATAAAGGTGAATCGCAAGGCCTAAGACGACCCATAAAGCATTTGATCACGATCAACTTTGTACGCCTACTTGGGTATTGAGCATTTACCTGTAAAAATGGAATTCCTTGGAATGTATAATTGCAACTCCGTAAAATGGAATCGGGTAACTTTTTTCTTACATATGGAACCATTCATATATGTGGGGATAACGTATAGATTTATTTTAAACATATAGAATATAGATTTATTTTATAGGTATCCGTTTGTATCCATTTGATTCGATTGACTTTTGCTTGAGCCGGATGATGAAAAATTATCATGTCCGGTTCCTTTGGGGGATAGATATAGAAAAATTCACCTATCCTAATAACAAAAAAACCTGACTTGAACGATCCTGTATTAAGAGCTAAATTAGCTAAAGGTATGGGTCATAATTATTATGGGGAACCCGCATGGCCCAATGATCTTTTATATATTTTTCCAGTAGTAATTCTCGGTACTATTGCTTGTAACGTGGGCTTAGCGGTTCTAGAACCTTCAATGATTGGTGAACCCGCGGATCCATTTGCAACTCCTTTGGAAATATTACCTGAATGGTATTTCTTTCCTGTATTTCAAATACTTCGTACAGTACCTAATAAGTTATTGGGTGTTCTTTTAATGGTTTCAGTACCTGCGGGATTATTAACAGTACCGTTTTTGGAAAATGTTAATAAATTCCAAAATCCATTTCGTCGTCCAGTAGCGACAACCGTTTTTTTGATTGGTACTGCAGTAGCCCTTTGGTTGGGTATTGGAGCAACATTACCAATTGATAAATCCCTAACTTTAGGTCTTTTTTAAATTGAATCAATTAAAAAAAAAATATCATGATGTGCGTATCTAGGGAGTAGTCACTTCAAAGTCAAAGTGAATTCTCCCTAGATACATTTATTCAATTCTGGTCCGAATCTATGGATTGTGCTGAAGGTTCAAAATCCATTGGATTAAAAATTTTGGTAAATCAATTTCGAAATGCTTTTTCTACTTCTTTTCTAGAATGCCCAATATTTGTTTTACATCTTCTATGCGAAAGTGTTCAATTTTCATAAGGTCTTCTCGACTGTTATTCAAAAGGTCCAATAATGTATGTATATTGGACTTTTTGAGACAATTATAGATCCTGGGAGGCAATTCTGATTGGTCAATAAAAATATATTTCAATGCTATTTCTTTTTTCTTTTTTGTTAGTTTAACTAATCTATCATGAAACGGAAAAAAAGGTAAAGTAACATCGTGTTGATTGTTTTCTAAATGTAAGTTTTCTTCTTCCGCATGTAGAAAAGGAATAAATAAATCAATCAAATTGCGAGAGGCTTCATGAAGTGCTTCTTTCGGAGTTAAACTTCCATTTGTCCATATTTCTAGAAAAAGTATCTCCTGTTTTTCATTATCATTCCCATAACAATGAATACTATGATTCGCATTTCGAACAGGCATGAATACTGCATCTATAGGATAACTTCCGTCGTGAAAGTTCTTTGGCGTTTTTATACCGTATCCTCCATTTCTCTCGATTTGTAATTCAATACACAAATCAATTGGTTCGGTTAGGCTGGCTATATGCTGTGTATTATCAACGATTTCCACAGAAGGTGGTAAGATGATGTCTTGAGCAGTTACATATCCGGGACCCTTGGCACAAATAAAGGCGTTACGGGTTCCATACGAATTCCCTCTCAATACAATTTCTTTCAAATTCATTAAAATTTCATGGACTGATTCTTGAATACCTACTATGGTAGAATATTCGTGTGGTATTTTCTCAGATTTTGCACGTGTAATGCATGTTCCTTCTAGTTCTCCAAGCAAAGCTCTTCGCATCGCAATGCCTATTGTGTCGGCTTGGCCTTTCATAAGTGGAGACAGAATAAAGCGTCCATAATAAAGGCGCTTACTATCTGTTCTTGATTCAACACACTTCCACTGTCGTGTCCGAGTCGAAGTAGAGACTTTTACTTTCTCTCGAACCATAGTAATATTATTTTATTTGATCAGATCATTGAATCATTTATTTCTCTTGAAATCTCTTTAGTGTTTATTTCTACACACGTCTTTTTTTAGGGGGTCTACAGCCATTATGTGGCATAGGGGTTACATCCCGTACGAAACTTAATAGTATACCACTTCTACGAATAGCTCGTAATGCTGCATCTCTTCCGAGACCAGGACCCTTTATCATAACTTCTGCTCGTTGCATACCTTGGTCTACTACTGCTCGAATAGCATTTCCCGCTGCGGTTTGAGCAGCAAAAGGGGTCCCCCTTCTTGTACCCTTGAATCCACAAGTGCCGGCGGAGGACCAAGAGATTACCCGACCCCGTACATCTGTAACAGTAACAATGGTATTGTTGAAACTTGCTTGAACATGAATAACTCCTTTTGGTATTCTACGTGCACTTTTCCGTGCACTACCGCGCCCATTCCTACGTGAACCAACTTTTGGTATAGGTTTTGCCATATTTTATCATTTCATAAAGATAAGTCAGAGATATATGGATATATCCATTTCATGTCAAAACAGATCTTCTATTTTTATTTGTTTATCGCTTTCTTTAAGATTAGTTTCTTTTCTTTCAGGAGTTCTTTTTAGAATAGAAAGATTATCCTTGTCTTTGTTTATGTCTCGGGTTAAAACAAATTACGAGAATTCGTCCCCTCCTACGGATTAGGCGACATTTTTCACAAATTTTACGAACGGAAGCCCTTATTTTCATAGTTGTTATTCCTTAAATTTTTCCGAATTCGCTTATTGGAAGAAAATAAGTTTCTTGAAATTTGAATTGGATCCCCCCTGAAAGGAATCTTGAAGTTGAAAAAACTACCTAATCGTTCGAATCCTTGTTGCGAAGTCTATAAATTATACGCCCCCCGGGTTGAATCATAAGCACTTACTTCACTTTTGTTGACTCTATCCCACGTTGGTAAAACTCTCCTGAAACATAACCTAAAATCAGATCTTCATTATCTAAAGGAATCCGGAGTGGGAGTGATTTACTAATTAAACCTTCATGAATCCATTTTTTTGTTCTTTTATTCCAGGTAAAACTTCCTTGACGTATCAACTACTGTAGGGCAGGAGGAGTTCTATTAGACAACCCGTGCTTTTTTCTTTTTTTTTCACAAATGGAGAGTTTCGGATACAATTCGTATACCGGACAGATTACCATATATAACACAAAATTTCTCCACCAATTCCTCTCAGTCGAGCCTCCCGGTCTGTCATTATACCCCGAGAAGTAGAAAGAATACAATCCCCATCCCGCCTAAAATTCTAGGAATTTGTTGATAGTTAGAATAGATTCGTAGACCTGGTCGACTGATCCGTCGTAAATTTAAAATAGTTCTATGTGGTCCTTTTCTATTCCTTCTATGTCGTAGGGTTAAAACCAAAAAATATTTGTTGCGTTCCCGACGTTTCCTTACGTTATCGATAAAACCTTCTCGTAAAAGTATTTTAACAATGTTTTCAGTGATGTTAGTAGATCCTATTTGAATCGTTCCTTTTCTATTCATATCAGCATTTCGTATAGAGGTTATTATGTCAGCAATAGTGTCCTTACCCATGGTAAACTAAAATTTTTGTTGCTCCCGAATTTTGATATAACCAACGTGTTCTTTTTTTTTTACTTAGTAAAGGTATATACGTGAGACACAATCTACTAATTAATCTATGCCATTTAAATACTCTAAATACTATAACTATACTTGGGTCTCGTCTTATAATACCTCGGGAGCTAATGAAACTATTTTAGTGAAATTTAACTGTCTCAATTCCCGGGCGATCGCACCAAAAATTCGAGTTCCCTTTTTGGATTTCCTTCTTGATCAATGACAACGGCAGCATTGTCATCATATCGTATTATCATCCCGTTGTCGCGTTTGAGTTCTTTACAAGTACGTACAATTACAGCTCTGATCACTTCTGATCTTTCTAGAGGTGTATTTGGTACTGCTTCCTTGATCACAGCAACAATAACCACACCAATATGAGCATATCGGCGATTACTAGCTCCTATGACTCGAATACACATCAATTCTCGGGCCCCGCTGTTATCTGCTACATTCAAATGGGTCTGAGGTTGAATCATTTTTTAAATCTCTTTTTTCAATGTAACAAAGGACGAAGAAAAAAAGAAATATTGTTTGTCAAAAAAAAGGAAACTCGTAATTGTTTTTTTTTATTCCCAAGACAAGACTTCTTTCCTTTGGTTCTATATTCCTATCCTGAAATAATGAATTGCGTTTTTATAGGCATTTTTGACGCCGCTATTGAAATAGCCTTTCTGGCTATATTTTCGGCTACTCCACTCATTTCATAAAGTATTCTGCCGGGTTTAACGACAGCTACCCAATACTGGGAGATCCTTTCCCCGAACCCATACGTGTTTCTGTAGGTCTTACCGTAACTGGTTTGTCTGGAAATATACGTACCCATAGTTTTCCACCACGGCGTACATTTCGTGTCATTGCGCGGCGCCCCGCTTCTATTTGTCTAGATGTAATCCAAGCGGGTTCAAGTGCTTGAAGAGCATATCTACCGAAACAAATCCGATTACCTCGATAAGATATCCCCTTCATTCTTCCTCTATGTTGTTTACGAAATCGGGTTCTTTTGGGGTTATAGTTGATGTTTGTTTATGAATTCCATCTCTACTACAGAACTGGACATGAGAGTTTCTTCTCATCCAGCTCCTCGCGAAAAAAAAAATGACTAAAAAAATATTTTATTCTTAATCTTGAGTATACAGGTAGTTAATGAATAATAGAATCTTGGGATTCTTTGCTTTGAGATTTTATCTGATCTATTAGAAATTTGTATATCTTGTTTGGATATATTGGATATATATATAAGGAATTAAACACGGATTCTATTTCTAGATAATGTTTTATATTGCTTTTGTTATAATGTTATAACGAATCTTTATTTTGTTTTTTATCATATTCATATCAGATTCAGATCGACAAAAATTGAACAATCAAATAAAATTAACTCAAATTTTCGCGGGCGAATATTTACTCTTTTTCTAGTTCAGTTGTCGGGTTAACCCATGACCTCTCAGAATCAGAATAAAAAGAGATGCAGTGGTCTC